>DF242437.1:6385-53735 GCA_000507305.1 Breviolum minutum Mf 1.05b.01 | reverse complement strand
TGTTGCTGTTGTTGTGGTTCTGCTTGTTGCTGTTGTTGTTGTTGTTGTTGTTGTTGTTGTTGTTGTTGTTGTTGTTGTTGTTGTTGTTGTTGTTGTTGTGGTTGTTGTTGTTGTTGTGGTGGTGGTGGTGGTGGTTGTTGATGTTGATGTTGTTGTCGTTGTCGTTGTCCTCGTTTGTTGTCGTTTCTTGTCGTGTGTGATTATACCTTTTTCAAGTGATAGCTTGGTGAATGCAGTGTCAGTGGCTTTGATTATTGGTTTTTAAGTTAGACATGGTAGTGGTCCAGCAGTGGAGCCAGCCACTGGCTGACCATGATGGCTATGAAGGCTAGCCGACTGATGCCACATTTTTCAAATGCTGCAATCGCTGGACAAGCTGGGCAGTCAAGAGCAGTGTGATGAAGCTGATTGGCCCCTCACCAGCATGTTGGCCGCCAAGGCTTGTTTTAAAAACTGACCATTTTATTGATTGCTCTAATTGAGTCAACTTCATCAGTTGTTTTTGACTTAATTTCTGCCCCTGTAATTTGTCAGCGATTCATGTGAAATTTTCAAGTTTCATGGCGTTTCAAACATCACAGCACTCAAACAATTTTGTCCTCTGACTGTGCAGAGGTTTTGGCTCTAGGCGTGGGAACACAGCTGGCACTTTTCTGTTTCGTGCAAATCCCAATGTGTAATTGCCACAGGCTGGAAAAGAGAGACCTTGCAGTTGCGAGGGTGAATGCAGAGTTCCAGTCTCTAGGCCTTGGATGTCACATTTGTGATTTTGTGGTGCTTCACAGGCGTGCTTCCAAACGTGTCTTTGAAAAGCAAATGTTTGAAGCAAGGCAGTCTGTTCGCTCGGCCAAGCTTTTGATGGAAAACATCCATGAGGATCTTTCAGAGCGGGGTCATCGTTCCCTGGTGATCACTCCCTAGAGCTGATATAATTCAATGCTACAAGTGGCCCTAGCTGCAATTCATCTACAAACTGATGGCTTTCTTCTTATTCAGGTCTAGCTGTGCAAGATAGCTATGATGTGAACCTCAAGTGTGAGTTTGAATTTAAGGGACCAGGGCTCAGGGCTCAGGGTCCATGTTCAAAGTTTGGCAGCAAACGTCTCTTGAAGTGCTTTGTCCTGGTCCATGGACTTTGGTATTTCAGCTGACAGCACACAGTGGCAAAGGGCCCAGGGCCCAGGGCTCAGAGCAGCCATGGCTCAGGGCTCAGGGCTCAATATGTATGGGCCTACATTACATGGTGATGAATAGTTTAAAACAAAACAACGGCGTGTTTTTTGGAAGTGTTTGTCAAAGAGCGTATTGCCATTGCTTCAGCTTTCAAATGCAGGACTCCCAAACTCGGTGCGACGGATGAAAAAACAATGGTGCATTCAAAGGATTCAAAAAAGGTGAAAACTTAAGGATTTTCCTTAAAATTTTTCGCAGGGTTAGATTGACCTACCCAGTTGAATATATTTGTTGCATTGATTTAAAGAACAACAATTAATTCAATTAGTCTTTAATTCAAAGGCTGGGGGTAACGGATCTTCACAGCCCAGGCTTTTTGCCGGCTTCCCGCCACTGCTGCTACGACAGGCACTTGTTCCCACTGATAGAAAAGAGCGCATCGCCACCAAATCATGGCAACCAAGTTTTCTGCTTGCCAGGTCTTCTTTGGAATGGCCAAATTTTTAGTCTTTGACACCGTGGCTGCAATGATTTATCGGCAGTTCCCTTGGTTACACAACAGGAGCATTTGCGCTTTTGGGGGAAGAGTGACACGAGATACCATGAAAGCACAGTCAACGATTCAAGAAACAGACCTTTTCAACTTACACATATATATATATATTATATATATAATAATTTTTGTCAGCAGCTAAGAATTTGAAAGCTTCCCAAACTACCTCTGTGCAGATCTTTCAACGTGGATCGTTCACCTCGGAGCTTTGCAGCGCAGGAAAAGAACATCGTCGTTGGTGTCCATGTTCTCCGGAGCATTAGCAGGCAGAAATCACTGTGAACGTTTTGGTCCTACAGCATTTATATCGAGAGGATTGACGGGCATATAACAAGATAGTGGGATTTGATAGAATGTTGTAACTAATTAAGCACCTTGAAGATATCATTTATGCATGACTGCTGATGTAAGTTCTGTAAGTCTCCTTGGAAGAAACTTTGCCTGATCCGGTCGAGAAAGCACCTTAGACAGCGATCGCGTACTGTTCTAGGTGGATGTTGGGGTGGCATTTTATTCGTTGCAGGTCGCATACTTTTTGCCGTTTTAGTTCGAGTATTTTTCTTGCACCAAAAAAGTTGCTTTACCAGGCTTTGTATCAACTGTGGTAAGCCAGCCTGCTGATGCAATTCTGACCAGACTAGCTGCAGCGCCGCAGCTAGGCGGGAAACACTCAGCACATGCAGTGAATCCCAGTTTAATCTAGCAAACTCAGACCATCAGAATTCCAAAATTCAGAGTCACTAACAGTATCTTCAGGCTTGTAAGCCAGGGAGATGCAAAGTGCTGGTAGATTTCATGGAGATATTCTAGATTTTAGACAGACTCTCCTAATTTGATTCTACAGAAATGGATTGCAATGCTATTCGACAGGATGAAATGCAAGCAACTGAGTAATTGGCGCTTCTTTTTGCTGAATTTATCTTTAGTGAGTGGGGGATTGTGAATTGTTTTGCGATGGTGGCCTTAGAAGTTGCCAGGAATAGTTTTTTTTTGTGAATTGCAAGTTTTCTCTTCACAGGAATTGCCAATGCAGCCTTGTCTCTGTGGCAAGAAGGCTTGGAGCGCCGGTAGCGTTGGTATCTCCCCGAAATTTTCTGCGAAGGTCGAGAGGTCGAGTAGGGCGAGTCATGTTAGATGTGCTAAAAGTTCTTAAATAAAGTACTTTGTATGTTTGAATGTGGTAGTTGTGTTTGTGTCAATGTCAGTGTAAATTTCATATTTAGTGCAAGTGTTGTAGATCAAGTATCATTTCCGCTTGGATATCGAACGATATCCATTTTTTAAGGAGCACCGGAAAAAAGCGCTACCTTTGCGTTTCCACCAGTTTAAAGAAAGGTAACAACTGCTTGCAGTGGTAAAACTCTTGCAGTCAGGCCACCTAGCTGCCTTCTTCGCGGGCTTTTCTGCCCGGGCAATCTTCGCTGCTCTCATTATTGGAGGGTGTGAGCCCTCAATGTGGATAGGAACACCGCGTTTTTCAGCAAAGACAGGGTAACGATTATGATGAGTTGTGATAAGGATTGATGATAGATGATGCAATGAATCGCAATGATATATGCTGATAATTGCTGATTAAAAAAGGTCACAGTGCCCGCAGGAGCGCTGTAATGTTTGCGATTTGCAATATCAGCATCAACAGGATTTTTGGACGAAATGTGTAAAAACCCAAGGTTTCTAGCATATAGCATTTGTAGTTCAATTGTCAACTTGCGCAAAAACTCTGATACGCGCNAAAAAAAATATTATAAGCATCAAAAACATGGTCAGAGCGCCCGCAGGAGCGCTGTAATGTTTGCGATTTGGAATATCAGCATCAACAGGATTTTTGGACGAAATGTGTAAAAACCCAAGGTTTCTAGCATATAGCATTTGTAGTTCAATTGTCAACTTGCGCAAAAACTCTGATACGCGCGCCTCAAATGGCGTTTTTCCTTCAAATTCACTGTTTTTTTCAGTGTATTTGCATGTGTGGCTCACTCCACGCCTTTTTTTTCTTTTTTTTTCTATCTTTCTGGTCGGTTTTGTTTGCATAACTTGCCGAGGCTGGCGAACACATGGCCTTCGTTCAGACGACGCCACTGTCCACGCCAAAGATACTTCCAGAGAGCTTTCTCTCTGACCTTCCCTTTGGAAGTTGTTGTCCACTGGTGTGGCACACATTTCTTTACATGCTGCCACTGCCGATCCAACTGCTGTGTCCCCGCAGTGCGACCTTGACGTCTTTTGTGCGCAAACTCTGCATGGGAATGCTTGACCACCACCCATTTCAAACGTTTGCGAGGCCAATCTTTTCCAGCTTTCTTCCATCCGAGAGCACCATCAATGTAGCAAGATGTCCGAGCTTGAATGGATGCCAATATGCGACTGGTAGAAATTTCATCATAAGATTCCTGTGGAGGTTTGCCACAAGGAGACGTCAACTTCCATTTGCAAGGGGCCAGCTTGACTTTGTTGGTGCCACGTTGCGAGGCTCCAAGAATGCGGATGTGTAAGAGAAAGTAATTGGGCAGCTGTTTTCTCGGGAACCTTTGCTGCCAGGCACGAACCAGGGAAGCATAGGTTCGACTTCGCGGAGAAATCTGACACGTTCGAACCGTGGTGGCGTCCATCTCCACATGGTTTCTGAGAACTAGCTTTCCATTCAAATCTTCACCAGCAGCGGCTTCCATGTCGTGCAAGGGTTTGAAGACTCGAGCAACCGGCTTCCATGTGGTGCCAATGACCTTGGCCACCTTGCCTGGACTTGGCGGCGCAGAAGTTTGGTCACTACAATACATGAGCAAAGCTGTGTGCAACTTTTGCGGAGACAGCGGAGCCCGAGAAGTCGATCCCAGCCAGTGAGGACCTTGCATCATGTTGCAACGGTATCTGCAAGTCATCTCTTTGCATTGCTTGACCACATTGTTTTCTTTGTAGACAAAGGCTTGACCCAACTCAGAATCACACCGCGGGCAACTGTTCAGGTTTTCTAAGTAGCCCGCACTCAGCAAGGCTTTCCAACTTTGTATCTGTCCTTCAGGTGTTTGTGCTATACCTGTGGACTTCCTGCGGCTTTCGTTGTTCTTCTTGCGAACCTTCTGAGCGTGCTGGGTTCTTCCCCAAGCGAGGAGGTCGTCTGCCTTTCTGAGGTTGTCGAAGCACTCCAAGACGCTTCTGCTGGGAGAGGCGCAACAGCCTGATAGGAAGTGTGATGTTGAGTTCACAGATCATGGTTGTGATCAACACGGCTTTCAAACATTTGTGGCAAGGAAAAAAAATAGACCCCGCATAGAAAATATATTTCAGGAAGGAAGAAATGAAACGAGAGGCTGTCTATACTTCTCTGCTCCAGGTATCTGGCAGTTCTTCACGTTATGACCAGAACGTCCGCAGAGACCACAGACCATGTGCCAAAGCGGAGCGTGTGTGTGGATGTAGTCACATGTCTTTTACTGGTGATTTTGGCCAACGCACTTGACAACAACCTCGACATGTGTGTGTGTGTGTCAAAAAAGGAACCTGTCCTTGGAAGTAGCAGTGCAAGTGACAAAAACAAACGTTTTTCCTGAAGCCCAAAAGATAAGCGAATCATGACATGCCACATGTAATTCCGGTTTGACGAAAATGTTGCTTTTGGTAGCACATCCCCAAAGTGTGAACACATGTTTCAGAAAAGAATTCTTTGCTCAGTTTTTGAATTTCATGTGCAAAATCACACCGATCACGAGACCATAAGCAGTGAAAGACATATTCATCACGTGATATGAGAGAAACACATGATCAAAGAGACTGTATGCAAAAGCAGTCTTTTCATCGCGCATTGCGGAGCTGCCAGGAAACATCTTTTCGGATTTCGTCACGGGCACGTACCAAAGACTTGGGAAGAGATAGTATCTCTTCCGAAGACATCATACGATTATACCAGCAACCAGGACGTCCATCCGGGCCGCGATCTTTAAATTGACTGCAGCGGAGAAGAATGGTTCCCCACATCTGACTTGTCTTGTGCCGGTGAAGGTGCGGATATAAGACACACCTGTGACGGGGACAACGACCGTACTTGCAAGGTCTCAAAACCCGAGGAGCGGCCACTGCGACGCCTTGTGGTGCGATGTCAGCACTTGACCAGTCTGACTCAATGACATCCGAAGACTCTTGTAAGAGATCATCAGTAAAGGCATTCACGGCTTGTAAGACATCATCCCCAACCCCACCCCACCCCACCCCAGTTGTCCGTAGCATCAAAGATGTATTAATGTGCAAGGAACGACATCATCCCCAACCCCACCCCACCCCACCCACCCCAGTTGTCCGTAGCATCAAAGATGTATTAATGTGCAAGGAACGACATCATCCCCAACCCCACCCACCCCATCCCCATGTCTAATCAGAAAACGTATGACAGCGTGGCGCTCCTCGAGGCGCTCACACCAAATACATGCATATCATGGTATTTGAAGAAGAACAAAGAATAAACATGAGGTGCAGGGCTATGACATGTTGTCCTGTGCGGAGGAGAGCAACCCAAATAAAGGAAGACAAAGACAAAAGGGCCCTGCGCATTGGCTTTGGGCCCAATATTTTTGCATTTTGATACATTGTAGATCCTGGTAGGTGTTAGCCACGAACACCAGCCATGGCAAAGGAAAGAAAGGTGAAGGGTGAAAGCAACGTCTGGCCCCCGAAGCCGAAGCCTTCTATGTCTCCAAGTCTTCTTGGCACGTCGTCAAGACAAGGCAATCAAGGGACGAAGAGGGCCATGCCAGCCAAGCCACAAGAAGTGAAGGCAGGGATACTCCTGCGTGCCCGAGAAGCCAAGGCTGCGGCAGAGCACCGGGAGTTTTCTCCAAATAGCAACGCGCAAGAGGTCAAGGCAGAAATGCAGCATATCCGAGAAGCCAGTAACAGTGCTTCTTCGCACCATCGAGTGCAGGCATTTGCTCCAAGTCAGTCCAAAGAGCAAAGGTAGCTTCAAGTGAGCAGATGAAAGGGTTGTCGTGTCTCACAGAGGAAGAAGGCACGGCTTGTGACGGTCCCGAGCTGCCTGAAAAAAGAAATCGGGTTGAAATTTCACAAGCACAGCAGCGCAAGGCAATCAGTGAATTGCTTTTTTGAGAGATACCTCCAAATAGGTCGAATTGACCACTATTGGGAGACTAAGGCTGAATCAGTGCCTGGACAGAGATTTCCTTTGTATCGGTCGAAACTGAGAACTCCATCACTTTTCAATCAGACTTTCGAGGGCCAGCCGCAACCCAGCTGCTTGCGAGGCATTCTTGCAGGATCCCACGGTGTTGGAAATCGCAGAGAACCTGCCGCCATCTGGCAAAAAAGTCCGAAGGTATGTGCTGTGTAAATTGACCGGATGGAAGAAGGACTTGATCGAACGGGGTATCAATGTGAACCTTGTCGTAGAAGAGGCCAAGGCGGAATTGTTCTCACGATTCCAATCTATGGGTTGCAGAACAGCACTGTGGGATGGGAATGCTTGAGATGTGCGCAAGTGTTTGCTGCATTGTAGGATTGTAGGGTGGGACGCTTTTCAGTTCCAAGGAATCTTGGGGAGAAAAAGATTTGAAACATGCCGAGAAGAAAAGGAGCTGTGAGTCTTGCCGGTCGCGCATGTCTCTAGAGCATGCAAATTCAAGTTTCAGTACACCAGGAGGATGCTGGGATGTGGTATTTCTTCAAGATATACATCCACAGATTTATCATGCCATGGATCAGTCTTCTCAAGTCAATGCGACGGTCTGCATGAGTTTGGACGTGCTGAAAGAGATCAATAAAACACCTCGGGCAAGATATCATGATAAGATCAGATAATAATTACAATGCACAACAAAGAAGTTTCAGAAGGCCTGATCAACGCTCAACGATGCTGAATGATACCAGGCAGTTCTTGCTGTATGATGTAGCGAAGAGGCACAGTCGGTCGAAATGATCAAGCTGAATTTGCTTGTCAAAATTCGTTCCGTTGAGTAGTTCCATTCCACCACTGACACTTAGACAGCTCAGAAGTGATTCACAGTGATACTGCTTGTATTCAGGCGGCATAACGCAGGCAGTACCAACTAATGCACGGCGCCCCCTTTGCCCCCCACATGTTTTCGCAAATGTCGCCAATAGCCACCAAAAGCACACGTTTCAAGATTCAACATATGCATCACAGAGAAACGTTTTCTTGGTGAACAGCAAGAAAAAAAAGGAATCTGCGAAGCCTGGGAGGCTCTTCCGTGTGACGCACGCAGACTTGTCTCAGCGCGCAGACGTTCTCACAACGGCGCTGCGAACCGAGAAACTGCCCATGGTCATCGCTGCAGAGCGAGGAGTTCAGGGCGCATTTTGTGGACTCCGCAAATCTTGTTTTTGTATCATTTCAGTCTTTTACTGTGTTTATTTGTATGTCTCATATTCTTTCTATTTTTTCTAAATTCAGAAGTTCTCACTTTTGATTTACGGCGCGTAGCATCTCGACATTCTCTCAATTGCCTGGTTAGGAGGTTCTATACATGCAACCTTATAGACATTCGATCATCTTAGCAAGCAAAAAAAGAGATTCCGAACACAATTTTTTTTGTTGAGATTCTGGAAATGATTGAAATGCTTTTGAGATTCTACCATCGGTGAGTACAGATCTGTTTGTGCAAATTTACATCCAATTGGTTGCACTTTTTTACATTTTTCATCGACGCATAACGACGCCGTGGACGTGTCAGGACGGCCAACGATGGCCCCAAGGGCGGCCAAGGGATCTGTTGTCCCCACTCCGAGGCCTGGTTAGATGTTTAGATCTGAACAGATTCAACTTGAAAGTGGGTGATCGTGTGCGCGAAGTGCTTATCTTTGATTTGAATTTAACCATTCTTTTATTTCTTTTTCCTTCATATTTTTAACTTGAAACCCTTTTTTGATGTTTTTTTCCCCTCCCTCTCTCTCAGTCTGTCTCTCAATTTTCAGACATTTTTTGTTGTTGAAGTATGTCATACCTCTTTGACGCATTCAGGTCTTTTGGTACCAGAACTGTGCGAACACTGGCGGGGCGCTGGTTTAGACCAAGGCAATTGGTCATGAATCGATAGCCTCTGATTCACACATTTGTCTGCTGGACATCTGGAGACCAATCGTTCTTTCCCCTGTCCTTGTCCAATCGTGCAAGCGGAATTGTCCTGGGTGTTGAATTTTTTTCACAGCATTCTGAACATAATTCTGGACATGTGCCGCATAGACCGATGTTTTTTCGACACTGGAAGCATTTTTCTACATCCAGAAATGGCACGGGACTTGCACATCGGAGAACTGTGTGCTTAGAAATCTGAAAGTCTGAAAGCGTTCACGTATACGTTTTGAAGACAGGGGAGAGTTCGGGAGAGGAGCTCGAGCTCCAACCCTTGCAACTCATGGTACAGACTTTCTAGTGACCAAGAAAAATGACTACGAACGGATAGTGTTTTAGCAATGAAGACTATGAATATAAGAACGTGTGCCAAAAATTCCGATGCAGACCGACACATTCCGAATGCGTGAAGTCTCGGAATTCTGTTTCTTTCATGGCTTTGAGTATGAAGATGGAACGTGTCGGAAAGTGTCGGAGTTAGGATGAGTTGCTATGCTGCTTTGCTTCTGTATCGCCATACAAATTTTCAGAGATGCGCTGTCCGTTTGCCAGAGCTCAGGTCGCAACTGTTGCAGAGTTGAATCGCATCTTTGTTGGCTCATGTCAATTGGGTCATGCGAAGTCATGCGAAGTCATGCCATGTGATCTCAATTTGCATCGATTTTTCAACAGCCGCAACTGTTGCTCTTCCAGTTCTTCAGCAAGGCTTTGCAGCCGGAGGTGTTTCAGCCAAAGGAAGCATTTGAAAATTTGACATGTAAAACAAGATTAAACAAGTGCCAGCCATTTATGAATATTTATGATGATATCTTGTGATTTTATCTATGAAGACATCAGATTGCTTAGATGCTCTGGTCTCCTGCTTAAAGACTGGAGCTTCAAAGATTGAAGACTTGTCCAGATAGCTTGAGACATTTTGAAATTAAGGGATTCCTGATCGCACATTTTGGGGGTATCTTGCAGGGTGTCACTACCATTGGTACTGCTTCGGGAGAGATATGTTCTATTCACAATCCATATTGGTTAAGATGTTTATCGTTTGCGGTTCTAAGAGTCTATGTCTAATTTTTGGTGCTATAAATTGTTTGCACTTCAACATTTTCAGAATTTTTAAACTTAATTTCTTGGGCGAGTCAAATGTGATTTGGATATCCGAAGTGTCTGTGTTCGTCTTGCCTGGGATACCTCAGAATCTCACTTTTCATGCTGAAAACTGGACTGCTCCGAGACGAAAGGCTCTCTTCAAGCCCAGCCATGAAAAAAGTAATGCAGCAATGCCATCCACAGGTTTCTCCCAAGAGTTCTTCAACGCTTTTGGCAAAGTTGAGCTTTAATGATGTGTGTAGTGCCTGTGTCGCGCCATGGCCGAACTTTGTGGATCCAGTTGAATGTTAAACATATATCTTGAACAAATCGTAGACAGACGGAAGTTGCTCTCACATCTTTTCGGATCCGACACGGTTTGGCACTAAGACCCGAATCGCAAGAAAAATGAATGACAGGTTGCAATTCTGTCAACAGCCTGGGACATCAGATTGTCCGCCACGCCAACTGTTCGGATTCTTTGGAACTCTTGGTTGGTACTGCGGCCTGCGAGTCCTCTTGCTTTTGACATGACTGGCCGCATCAGCTGATGAGTGTCGTTGCTCAAGATTGCAGCATTGCAGCATTGCATGAACTGTTCTTCTGAGAAAAGTCCAGAATTCTATTGGCTTCGCCTGTGCTGCCTTGCTTCCCCATTTTGGCTCACATTCCTGGCGTAAGTGAAGGACAGGTTTGTTTGGTTGTTTGCATTAGATCACTTATTTTTCGTATCTCTAATGCCAATTCATACCTATCATTTAGTCAGTCTGAAAGAATCTCTCAATTTACACATTGACGATAGATCTTTCTTTTCAGGGTCCCGGTGAGGTCATAGTGCCGCAACCGTTTCGGGTGCTCCGCAGCATGTCCAAAGTGGCGTCAAATGAGCATTGCAGGACTGGAGCTGTTGCGTCGGGCGTCGGGCGTCATTTAGCATTCGTTTGGGTCGAGTTCTTTTTGGGTTTTGCCTATTTGGCTCTGACGCTTTCGAGGCTGACAGCACACTTACTCTTTCTGACCTTCTGAATTTCTTATGAATCTTCCCGAGTGCTGTCCAAAGCGTGACCTTACATCAAGTCTTTTCGGAGCCTCAGGATATAACACGTGTCTTCCGAATTTGTGCAGGGATAATTTTGATGTTCAGTCTTTGTCTACCTTCACTTCAGTCCACAGTCCAACCTTTGACGCGGCTCAGTCAGCTCTTGACTGTCAGTGTTTTGTGCCAGTACCTCCAAGACAGCTTGTGGGGTGGAGCAGGCGGTGCCCATTTTGAGGATGTTGCTTGTGGCAACCAACCAAGTTGTTGAGAATTCAAGTTTGAATCTGGAGGGTCTATATATTAATTATTGATCAAATACATATTTTCCTACCTACATGTGTTTCTTGGGTGAAGTTTAGCCATGGAAAACATTGAGGAAAGCAAAAAAGCCCTGTGCGCAGAATGATACGTGCAGGGGATGGTAGGAGGGGTCCCATCAGCAGACCTCGTACTAGGTAAACACTTCACGGTTCAGCAAGTCGGGTCTTTGCATTGAACCTGCCATGACTGAGCCGAGGGCCACACCAGTGCATACCCGGTTACCGGTTACCCCATTAGGGCAAAAGCAATTAAAAGTTCATGCGCGAAATCGTGCCAATGAAGTTGAAAATTGAGGTCTGCACTAGTCTAGAAACATGGATTGGTACGGTATTGTGGATTCTTTTGCAGCAGCTGGTATATTTACACACAATGCATCTTTGTGTATCAACTTTTCTCCTGTCTTGGTAGAAATGTCGAGGTTGCTCCAGGCGTACAATAGCTGGAGTTGAGATTATCTCAGTAGGCAGTCACAGCAATTATACGTTTCGCTGTTCCAAAAGTTTTGATGTTTGTACGCTTTGGACGGATCCACGGTGAAGTCATCGACAGGTGCAAACTGATGCCAATGTGGAGTCGGATACAGAGGTCAGCCGCAATGCTCAGAAGACGAAAGAATGAACAAAGGGAATGAACATGAAAGAATTGTGACATGTAGCAATGTAGCACGGTTTCAGGGACACTGGTAGTTTATTCATTCAGAGAGGCCCTAATATGTCCAAGGTAGCCTCCTAGGACCATTCGATCACTTAATCTTGAAGAGTTGAAGGAAACTGCAGGTTGATGTGTTCTTTGGGTGTTGTCTTTGCAGGACTCCGCCGATACATCTGGCTCCAGTCAGGTGCGAAGCGAGGGCGGCTTCTGGCACCATGAAAAGGACGAACAAGGAGTCTTCCATTTGTGTTTGAAAGAACCCAGTTTCCCATTTTTCCACCTAGCTAGCCATGTGAAATATCCGAAGTTGAATTCAATGGTTTGAATGAGGTTCCAATGTTTACAAGCTTTAGACATCCGATTTTTCTGGTGACCCTCCAAGCTAGAGGCAAAGCCTTACAAGTTCAACGCTGAAGAGATCCCAGCGTACCTTGGACAGTTGGAGATGGAGTAACATTGAGTTGCCATATGGATCCCGATTTGCGAGAGATTGTGTTCAGACTGCTATCGGCCATGGCTTCAATCTGGCTATTTTTAGTCCATGGTCACAGATCACTGTGCGTGGAGCAATGATGTAGTGAAGATGGGGAAGCTTACCCAAATCAACTAGTTGTGGACACGATATGTGCCGCTCGGAAAGCAATCTCCAGGATGTCACGGTGTTGTTGATTCATTGAAAAATTTGGAGATTCTTGAGGACTTCGTGTGGAGTTTGATTTTGACCAGCCGTGTTCAGTGTTGAGGTATCCATTCAAAGCGGATTTTCGACTCGAAATTCATGGCTCAGCCATTGATGCTCCTTGGCTCCACAGTTGCTCGAGCTTTTGTCCGGCAGAACCTCTACCAGGTAAAAGCCTACCAACTACTGTCAGCTTGGAATATCATGTTCATAGGAAAACAAGGAATGAACTCCATGGAAATCCTGATAGCTTTTGATGATTTTGATGCAGTCATACATTCCGCAAGTATCCTCCGGACGATCCATGCGCAGTTTTTGTCTTTCCGCATTAGTGGATGCCACGTGGATATGCGGAGCCGAGAGCCATAAACTCTGTAAGGTGATGCAACAAGTCTGTCAGCAACATCCGCGAGGCTCACAATATCATTGATGTACATCAAGATTAAGAAAAATTGACTGATTTGACGGACGATTGACGACAATTCCTGTAGATTCACTAGATCATGATTCCATCTCCGAGTGTGGAACATGCCAAAAGTGGTTGCTGTACTCTCAGAACTCCAACAGCGTGAAGGACTTGAAACACCATTAAGACACAAAGCTCGGAGATACAGACCTTGAATTGCAAATACCACAAGTTGCATTCATTGGTTTTATCAAAAGTTCATCAGAATTCAATTTATCAATTCGAGTTCCTTACGCTGGTCGCAACCTTGGCAGGCACCAAAGCTATTGCCGTTCTTCTACCAGGTGTACATGGAGGAGTTGGACCGTGCCTGGCATAATTTTCTGTGATCTTCCCTACTTCTTTAGTGTCATTTGGAATGCGTTGCACTAGACACACAGTATTTGCACAATGTTTGCATCAAAAATTGCACTCTGTCTGTTTGTTGCTGACAGAGTGGTCATGAGTGTTTTGCAAAAGGATGCGAAAGGGTCCTAAGAAAGAGATAAACCGATTCCGGCCGCTTGAAGCAAGCAGTTTGAGGTGCCGTCAACCGGGCGAGATCTACGACGAGAATTGCCTGTATGCCGTCGTCGCCAAGAGGCGCTGAAACTGAACGTGATTCATTTGAGGAAAGGAGTCAAAGAGCAGAGAACATCCGACTGATCGACTCCGAATTCGGAGCATAAGCTTCAGAAAACATGAAAGATCAGAAAGGTAAAGTCTGAAGAAAAATGATGACCAAGAAGGATACAACGTACAGCACTAAAAAACAAGTAACATGCACAGCAGAATGTGCTGGCCACCTTTGAACTGAAGGCTACATGAGTGTTCTGCTCCCGTAGATGTATATCGTTGCTCTTGGCCTTTCATGCACCTCGGAGTCATTCACTGATGTGTCATCGCGATGTGTGTCCAACATGGTGAAATGGTGATCAGATGTTCGATTCACACCTTCAAGTTGACTCAAGTGTTTGAATAAACTTCGCTCCGCGAGTTGTTCTTAGGCGACCAGATATGAACACTGCATTGAGCTCGGTGGTCCGTGTGATACACTGCGCTTTGTTGTCAGTATCCTGGCCGCAAAGGAACGGCGTGTTTCACTTTCGAGGAGCCGAAGTGACGGCTGATGACTGCTTTGGTGCATGACACCATGACATGCTGAGGCGAAAATTGCTGGTTCCAAGTCCAAGCGCAGAGTAAAAGTCATCCTGGTGGGCCATTCATTAGGTGCGAACGGGAAAGATTGAATTTTCGTAGGGGATAAGTTCGACGGATTCGACGGGCTTTGGACGGATTTCTGAACTGCGCTACAAGCCTTGGGACTTTCGGATTCGAAGGATGCCATAGGAAGTCAAGCCACATTGTGTTGTGTACAACTATCGCAGAGATCTACATTTTGCAGTCTTAGCATCCACTGTCCTGGAGCAGCCATTTCAACTTGTGAGGTCAAGATTTTCTTAGGATTTTTTCAGGTTTTCTTATTGTTTGAACATGACCTGCGGCAATAAGGTGGCGCTGTTGCAGTGAACACAGCCCTGTATTTATGTCAGCACTTTGGTTCTGATGGACATGGCTGTAAAGGCCTCAGGAAGGTCCAACAGATGCTGAAGGATAGCTGTAAAATCACTCCGTTTGATATTGCAGGTATTGTTGTGAAAGACACTACGACTGTTCTATATGATCATTGCCAATGTAATGTATAGTATAGTAGTATTGTATCATTATTATTGTAGGAACAGTGCACCAAGTGTTGCTTTCATTTTCATACAATCTTTGTTTTCATTATTGATTTTGAATGGTATACCGTATACCAGTATATTGTGTTCAGATATTTATGTAATATTATATATGATGATTATATCAAGATGAATGCTCTGTACATTGTGTGTTGGACATCTCAGATGATCATAGATTAAGCATTGCCTGTTTGCTTCAGGATCCAGGAGAGGTAGTGACAAAATTAGGAGAAAAATCATTCATACCTGCACACACACACACATCTACATATATGTATATATATATATATATGTATGTATCTGTATGAGTAAAACTTCAAAGTTCTGTACCTCGCCAAAACTGTGTCTCAGGTCGCGACCTTGAGAGTCTTGAACGTGCCACCGTACAGGTATCAGGCAGGGGCCAACGGGTCAACCGGCAACAGGGCCGCACCTAGGAAGGAAAACATGAAATAAGTCGAAAACACCAAGTCCAACATGAAAGCATTTAAGCATTTGTTTCACAAAACCAATTTGAAGCAAAAACCGATGCACTATAGACGAGCTTTCGATGGGACATACAAGAAATGCAATGATGGTAAAAATATATAGGAGATTTTCATGAGATGGACACAGGAGTTCTTCGACCCGAAGCCGTGGCCCGAAGCGCTGAAGTGATAAATCACCTAGATGTGGCTTGCGACCATTTTCTGTTTTGCCCCCTTTTGGGGAAGGACATCTAAGAACATCGAAGAGCACAAGTCAAGTCAGTCAAGTATTTGTAGCAGGCACAAAGTGTATCAAAGCAAGGCTTACCCAGTCGCCTGCGAGCACAGTGAGGCTACGTTCAAGTGTTTCTGTCAGGTTTCTTCTCAGACCTTACGGGAGTGGCACAACAAGACTTAAAGCATAGTTCCAGGCCCATCAAAGATTGCAAACCTCGAAAGCCACTTGATTTAGTCTCTTGGACATTTCTTGGAAGATTAGAGCTTTTCCCTTCAGAATCTTTCCACTGAAGTAATCATCTACCTACTTCAAGCATTGATTGTCAGCCCGTGTCTGCCTTGCTTCCTTTCGGATCCTTTTGGCGTCATGGACAACCAGTGGCCCAGCGAACTGCAGGCACAATTGCTTCCCGTCAAGTCTTGATATCACATCAACATGCTTAGCATCTCTAGATATCTCAAGCAGACTTGAGGTGCACGTTCGAACCAATGGATAATAAGAGTAGTTCATAGTACTTCCGATTTGATATTGAATGAAATTGACTTCCAGAAGCTCAAAAGAGCAATTCAAAATGAGGATCCAATTCCTGAAGTGAGGGTACCAGTGCATCTACATGTTGTTGTTATAGAGCAATCTGCGTTTCTTGCTCCGGAGACGGTCGACACTGGATTGAAAGAGTAATCTTGAGAGTACCCTTCCAGGTGATTTTTTTGAGCTTGCATTCGTGTTCCACAACTTTGCAAAGACAATGTGATTTTCATAAATTGCCTTCTGACATTTGACACGTGAGCTGCAACTCTGCCAGGGCTTTGTAAAGTACCTCAAGACTTTACCACAAAAAAGCCACAGCCTAAGTTGTCAAGAACTATTTGCAGAACAACTTGAGAAATGTCTTTAAAGCATGCAAGCTTCAGTAGAATTGAGTCTTATTAGTTACTTACTATAGTCTCCTGAGTATCCTGTACTAGATTGATTGAATTTCGTAAATCCGAACGTTCGTTGGCTCGCGCATTCTTGTGCAGGCGGTAGATGTGGTGTAGGTTCGTGGCACGAAAGTATTTGAGCAGACAGAGATACGATCATTTCATTGGCTTTTAAACACTTTTCTGTTGTAGCATGGAGATGATCCGACTTTGTGATTTCATAATTTCAGTCTGATAGGAAAAGGTGTTGTGCAAAAATACCTCCAGACACGTGTGCATTGTTGTTGTTAATTATTTCGTTATTTTTGTTTGACATAATTGACAATTTTTGCATATTGATTTTTGATGATTTTTGAACTTCCGAGGTGCTGCTCCAGAACCAGTGCCGGTGACGCTCCCAGAGCCGATCCCAAGCCCCGACGTATCAGCGTCTCGGCAGAACCCGTTGGCATGGTGAGAAAAATCGGAAAATCCCAACACATTGATACATTTTCACATATTCATTACATTTTCATACTGTACAGTGGTGCAGTCCACTTTATGTGCCTCATGATCTTTGCAATTGACAGACACCACTCTGTCCGAGTTGTTTATTCTTGTGTTTCATTCGCACGTAGTTTCATTGTCTGCAGGCACCTTTCTTTTGCAATAAAGCCAGAAGCATCACAAGTTTCCAATTTGTTTTTTGAGCAAGTTGCTGCACTTGGACCTGGGCGACTTTGGTAGCCCCGAACACCTGAAGAAGCCTGAGATAGTGAAATTATAAGTTATTGTGCCACTTTGAGATGGTAGGGCAGTTTCAATGGCAATACAGGCAATACAATCGAGATAGTCCATGCAAGAGTTTCTGGAAGCACTGGCCTCTTGAATTTGGCAGATAATGACAATCTATCATGAAAGAAAATGAAAGGTAGCACACTATGACCCAGGTGATGTTTCAAACAATGCGCAATGCCAAGATGCCAGATGACACAGAAGGATGTTGGCATGTGGAACATCAATCGATTCAGATACCTCCGATCCGAAATCAAGCAAACTAGTTGTCGACGTGGGCATTTTCTCCAAGGCCTTGGAAGATCGATTGAAGAACCTAGAGTTGGAGGCGCTATTTTTGAGTGTGTCAAACTTCCCACGGCTTCACAGTCTGTCCAGAAAGACACTCTCAAGAGAAAGTAAAGGTCCAGGGATGTCCAGTGGCATTTTGCACCACCTTTGTCTCTAGCACAGATTCCTCAAGGAGGTAAGTAAGACAAGATCTTTCAGTCACCATAAATTTAAACAGGGGAAAAACGTTTGCCTTTAGCTCCCGACCAAATTCATAGCGCTGATTCGCTGATCGCAAAAATGGGGCAGCCAAAAGCTGAGTTCTGAGACAGCCGCAGTCTTGGCAACTGCAATCACAAGAAATTAAAGCGAATATCATTGCGCTGTTATGTCTTGCACCTTACAAAAGATCTATATTTGCTGAAACATTCAATCCAAAATATGAATATAATATAATTAAAGTGTATTAAAAACATGCTGAACAAATGAGAGATGGGTTCCGGTTAAGTCTGTTCGGCAGCCCAAGGGAACAGTCTTGCAGGTGTCTGCCTTAAGGGATGACTTCCAGAAGAACTTGGATGATGCATCTCTTCCCAGTCAGTGCAGAGCTTCACTGCAGTGTATCCATGCAAGCCGTGCAAGATGATTCCATTTTCACTTGCTGTTCAGTTCTGACCTTCTGGACTTTTTGTGCGATACTGGGCAAATTTGTCCCAATTTTCTCCCAGTGGGGTGCAATGCCTCATGATATTTGAATTTCTCAGCCTATGTTTTATGACACCAACCTGTGAATTAGAGGCAAGATGAGGCACAGAAATGGCAGAATGACGAACACGGAATGACCAATTGAGTCTCTGACCTCCGCCTTGAGGAGTCCATTCTTGTCATAGAAGATCATATTATATACTACATAGGTATATATAATGATAATATAATGATATGATATATTGACGTATTGGACTGTATACGGAACGTAGTTTTTGAATGTTTCTGATACTGTCGAATTGCCACGCTTTTTGAGACGTGAAAATGCTGAGGTTGCAAAAGTTCACAAAGCCAGCTCTGCAGCGGCAGATGCTGTTTCCTCGTTGCCAAGCTGAATGGTTCGATGTATTTCGATGTATTTCGTATCATTTTTCTTTCTGTTTTGCCATTGCAGTTGCACAGTTTGTCTGGAGACCTTGGTGCTTGGACGCTTTTGCAGACAGGTTGCGAACCATTGTGCCAGTGTCACTGCCACGAGATTTCAAGGACATGAGTGACATATGCAAGACTTTTCCAAAGTCAGACAGACCTTGAGAATCAAAAGTGTTTTTTTGGATTCAAAAGGGAAGCCGATCATATTTCTTCCATTTCTTCCTGAATTTCATCGTTTGAAAGTTTGGACAGGACCTGCGTGAAGCAGTCAGGAAATTGGAAGTAGACACGGTGAGAGCACCCAACGCCGGAGTCACGAAGTCACAAGAAGCACTTTCAAAAGGCAGAGAAAGGAGATTTTTGGCTTTAAGATTGTTTAAGGCTTCAAAGTTTTAACATAAATGTTTTTTCAAATCGGTGTGTTGCTTCTCTATACTTCGGGGGTTTGATTTTCTTTGTTTTTTTGTATATTTCTAGATATTTCTTTCCGCTTTTCACGACAGATTTGGAATATATGATCTTGTGCTGAATTGTCCTGCAATCTCCACAAAACTTGATCTCGTTTTTTTGAAAAACGCCTCCGAAGCTTTTATTCACCACTGCACTGGTTACATCTAGTCACGAGTTGGAATCCTTGGAGCTCCCGCACTAAAACTTTGCTTCGATGTGATGACTTCCCTTCGTGATTGCATGTGCGCATTCCTTGATTGCCGAGGTCACGGCCCAAGATTTGGCTGGAAGGCAGCGAACTTTTGCCTGAAATTTTGCTTGTCAGCGACCCCCTGTGCAATGTGGACTGCACACGCCTGGAAGGCTTCAGCGACGTTTGGACGACGAGGCACAGAGAATGGAGGGGTTGAAGTGGGTAAGAAAGTGGCAAGAAATGTACAGAAATCTACAGAAATGTAAGAACGAGGCAATTCAAGAACCATGAAAAACGGTGAGACATGAACATCGTGAATCAGTGAAGATGTTGCCGATTGGGCAAAACTTTGATCTTCGATCTTTTCATAACCCAACCATCAAAAAGTTGTTGACTCGGACTCGACTGGCATTTGAACCATTTGGTGGCCTTGGTCTCCATGGAACCGCATGCAAAGGGCATGCAAAGTCAGTAGTAGAAACAGTCATACTACAGTATCATGCAATCTGATCAAAGGTCATGGAATGTAATATCAACTAATATTAATAAAATATTATCATATAAGATATCATGTGACATGTCATACATGTCAAATATGGAACAATGATCCTTGATACATCCAACTGCATGGGGACGCTGTAGGAAGGCCAAGAACAGGAAACTCTTCTTTCAACTCTCAGGAATTAGAAGTGAAAACTGTTGCAGGTCTCAGCCACTCGAAAGGCGATTTCCGATTTCGATTGTTTTTTTTGGCAAAGGGAGATGGGAAGTCTGCAACAAAACTGTTACCAGAGGATGAATTGAGATGACTCAGCAGGATCAACATGCCTGTAGGACAGGGGTCTTCATCACTTTCATCAGACGGGTTTGCTGTTGCACGCAGCACGTTCGTTTGGTATACATAAAACACAGAGTTCGAGAACACTTCGTTTTATCTGAATCTTAGCACCGAACCCCGTGAGGCTTCTGTATCCCTAGAGGAGAAGTGTGGATACTCAGGAAGTTTGATCAAACCAATTCAGTAATTGAGTTTTGCGTCTGTATGTGCCATGGGCCCTGGACATTTTGAGACATGATGCTGTTTTGAACCCACGTCAGGAGCATGATACGTATTGAGAAGTCAAGCCACATGATTAGTTACAAGATTTGGCAGCTGTGCCTTGCACGGTCTACGTAGCACTTCATTAACTTGGTCTGATCTCCTGATCTCGTTAACTTGGTTCTTGGCTACCAATGGCTACCATGTTTTAAGAACTCCAGTGGAGCATGGAGCATTGAAGAACTCGTAACGCGTAGTAGGTTGAAAAGTGTCCTGCGTTTTCCAGTCATAGCTGGTGTCGACGCAGATCAGTCATGTGGGAAGTCAGATGGAACTCTATAGGATCATATGAACATCAATGAATTTGACAGGGTCTTAAATGAGAAAGACAGCAACGAATGCACAAATCGCTATGTTTCCAAAGTCTACAATCCAAAGAGAAAGCAGGCAACGGGGAAGTGACTTTAGAATATGGGAGAATACGATAGGTAGAACACTGCATCACTTTGCTAGGTCCTGCTTGAAAAGTGAAAGAGGATTATCAAGAGTATCTATTGGATTACTTTTTGATGTTTTGTATCTTCTTGTTCTTTTTTGAACTTGTTTGATTTTTTTGTTTGCCAGCCAATTCCACCGTTCTTCATTCGAAGACATTCAAAGCGATCCAAGGCTGGAAGAACTCTCTGCCCGCCTCAAGGAGAACCCGGGCTGCACACATGACCTGCCGGAATACCCCGCATGGACATCGAATCTCCATGAGTTTTCTTGGTTTCATGAGTGGAAAGCTAAGCAAAACACAGATGTTCCAAGTCCAGGAGACGCGGAAAATAGATGCTCCAGGCGAGCCCTTTGTACTTTGTACATCTTTACATCTTTGTACACCTTTGCACATCTTTGAAGCAGTTCAGCAACCAGTTCATACCATAATTATTTGTCAATCAACTTCTGTCTTTTGGTTTTCTTTGGCATCTTTAGTTTCTTTTCAGGTCAGGGCTCTCGTCAGTTGAAGCGCCAGGAGCGGGCAAATGCTACAATTGCCTTTGTGTCAGATTGTGTCAGTTCTTCCTGCATTTCATACACGATCACCGAACTGAGAATGCCTTTCCTCTAACAATTGTTGGACAGATGAATATTCCCCCCGAAAAGACCACAAAGACCTCATTTGCACTGTGAAGAGGAATAGTCAAGACATTTAAAACAGGCTAGCGCCTGTGGCCGCCGACCCGCGCACGTTCCCCGGGGAGGCAAACTTGAACGAGCAATTGTGTAGGGGGGGCAGGAAATGAAGAGGCACGTCATGGAAGCCAAAGAACTTAGCTCGAAGTGAATCTCTTGCATTGGTGAGCAAAGGGTGGTCGAGTGATGCCAGCGTCCAGGCCACCCTTTTGTCAGCCAGTGCATGGGAGGAGCTTTGAACTGAGTTCTTTGGCTTCCGTGACGTGCCTTTACAGGCCCTGCCTCCACATGGTTTTTGGGGAAGGTTCTTGGTGCGAAGGTCGACTCACAAAAAAACTTGAACCGCCACATGGTTTCTTGGAAGGTTCTTTGGTGCGAAGGTCGACTCACAAAAAAACTTGAACCGCCACATGGTTTCTTGGAAGGTTCTTTGGTGCGAAGGTCGACTCACAAAAAAGACTTGAAACGTCACATGGTTTTCTGAGAGGTTCTCGGTGCGGAGGTCGACTCACAAAAAAGACTGGAAACGTCACATGGGTTTCTTGGAAGGTTCTTTGGTGCGAAGGTCGACTCACAAAAAAAGACTTGAAACGCCACATGGTTTTCTGGGAAGGTTCTTTGGTGCGAAGGTCGACTCACAAAAAAAACTTGAAACGCCACATGGTTTTGTTGTTTTTTGCCTCTCATGTAGGGTTTGTTTTCTAGGAGTGCCAAGCCATGCATTTTGGATTTTGGATTTTGGGACAAATTTTGGATCCTACATAAGATAAGTGTTACTGGGCACGCCGACCCGGGTCGGCGGATTTGTTGCTAAGTCAAGACTTCGTCAACTTTAACCATCTGAACCTTGGGATCAGATGTTTTCGTTGCAAACGGTACTTCCACACCTGATTCAGATTCAACTGGAAATACTATTAATTATTATAGTAATTAATAGTGATATCCCGTGCACAAATCAAAATCAGGGCCTAATTTCTAGACTACAAAAAGGGGCTGTGAAGCGTATTTCGTAGCAAACACCCGTCCGGTCATTTTGTAGCAAGTGTTTTTTCAATGATTTTTGGATCAAAAGACCCAATCTTCATTTTGTAGCAAAAAAATCCTTGATCAAAAAAAACACTAATCATTTTGTAGCAAAAAACAGAAATGCTGGAGGGGGATATACTAAGATTACTAAGAGTATATGGAATGAATTGCCATTGAATTATTGCCGCCTTCTTAGGGGCAAATTTTGCGAGCATGGCCCAGCATGGTCTCCCTTTCAGGACAGCTTATTGCAGGTGCAAGACCAATGCAGCCAGCCAGGGGCTCGGACACAGGAGTCGACAAAAGGTATGAAAAAAAGATATGAAGGTAAATTGAAGGTATGTGTTTGCAGTGAGTTTGTGTGACTTTGAGTTTCTCGAAGAAATCATCTCTCAGACCGAATGTTGAGGCTCAGCACTCGCATGGGAAAACTTGAGGCGTCCAAGACATGGGGAAGAATAGTAGATGAATTGAATGTGGATCAGGTATGACGATGTTATGTGATGCGATTGTTTTGTGATGCATCAGCGAACGAGTTCGACCAAACCATCCTTCAGATATCTTTAAACCACGAGACGGCGGCACCATAAAGATGGGTGGATTTTTTGTTTGAACTCCTTCTTTTGAAAGACAAGGTTTCGTGGAGAAATCATGACCTTTAAAGACAGAAGCAAAGACAAACATTGCATTTGCATTCGCAATCATGTGATCTCCGCTACACTCTTTAGATTTTGTGCTCTGCGTCTGGAAAGTCTTTCACTCCACACAGTCCAGTAAAATTTTCTGTCCGGCAGAATCTTCCCCTCAAATCGTTCCCACGTGTATCGATACATGACAGGAGATGGTGGCTGGTCAGGGTAAACAGCTGATGTTGCAGGCCTGGAGAGAGGATCGCTGGTTTTCATTGGAATGTTTGAGGACATGGCATGGAGCAGCACTCCTTACCTGGGACTCTACAACCTCCAACCATGGATAGCCCCAGGGCCCAAGCCTTTGTAGAATCGATCTGTCAGGCAGATGAACAGCGAGATGTCCATCAACGGCTACTGGAGGCAACTCAAACTTTGGATGTGCGAAGAGTTCACAGATACTTTGCAGATCAGGGAAGAGAACGATGCTGGACACGCGCAGCTCATAACCCATGATGGTATGTGCGTTCTACATTGCATTCACCTATACTATAACTATAACCTTTCTGCTGGCATTACCTTACTATATTTGATTTTTCTTGATTTTGTTTGACTAGCACTCGCAGGTGCGAAAAGAGGCTTTGGAAGGCCTCACACAATTGGCAAGTCTCCAGGCAGCTTTTTCAGTGGACGCGAAGATTTGTTCAGGTTGAAAAGCAGGATTGCCTTGCAATATGTTGCTTTTGCAAATTGATTGCAATATCTTTGCAGGATGGATTGCCGATGACTCCGCCTGAGCAGTACCGATCTGTGGCAGGTGTGGAGTCGTGGCGGAGTGACTGGGAGTTTTTTTCAACGTAGGACGCCGACCGAAGAAAGCCAGCATTCCGCGTTGCAACTTGAAAAAGCTGTATATATATATGGCTATATATTCTCCATATAGATTGCTATTGGGCAATCACGCTTCAGTTGAAGCCTGACAGCTGTGAAAAATAATGTGTTCTTTTTAAAATAATCTTTATAATTTGCAGTTTTATGAAATCCATGCGAAGTCTTGTGCGATCTTATGATGCTTCATGAAATACTATGCCATGCTGTGAAACAAGAATGATAGTTTAATCATGATCACCTGTAACACAACACATGATGCAAAGGAACATGTGACCTCTTGATGCCGTGAGCGTTTCCACGTGTAGAACGATTTTTTGAACAATGCAAAAATATGCAAAAGTGCCAGGCCAGGATTCGCGGGACCCGCGTTTGGAGCCTTTGATTTTTTGGTTCCAAGTTCACATCATTCCCGCACACTTGAAATACACAAACCTTGCACGTCCAAAAGTTCAGCAAAACGAGGTCGTTTGTAAAAGACGAATAGTATGGTTTTCTACTTCCGACTTAAAAGGCCGAGTTTTAGGAGGTCTTCGACTAGGAAAAACCGATCAAAAAATTCAAAAAAATGCAATTTGATAAATTTGGGTTCAAAATACGTAGAGTCATCCGCCATCCCGACCATTTTCATCCATTTGCTGTGCCAATTGATATTTTGCTAATCTCTAAGACTGTGACCACGAGAGAATTGAGATCCAAGGTGTTGTGCGGCCGGCAGCTCAAAGCGGTCAAAGCGGTCAAAGTCAATTGCAGGAGACCGATCAGAGGGTGCTTTGGCGATGCTTCCGTTTACACTCTGTGCTTTTGTGACCATGGTCGAGCCATTCTTCTTTGCAAAACCATGTGTGACTTGTCATTCTCTCCTGCGTCCAGGGTCAATCATGGTCAATCCATTGATCATCATTGATCATCAGCGCTCACAAACCAGCAAGATCTCAGACACCATGATCATGTGCAGCATGGAGACGGAGTCATTTGAGTCATCTATTTCGCGTAGGACTGAAAAGAATAGCGCCTGCTATTGCCTGTTGAATGGTGGAAAAATAATGCCATTCAGCAGTTGGATTACACTCCTTTGGTAGATGTTTTTTTGCAGCAGGCCTAGTTGATCCTAATTGCATTCAGTTGGCATTAACATCCTATAATTCTCTAATTTATGAGCCTAAAAGTCATATCAAATGAATCATGAATCGAACATTTACATGTTGTGATAAAGATACTATCTACAGATTTTACATATGTATAGGTATATATATATATATATATGATGCTAGAATGCAACGTGTAGATATCTCGTAACATGCTGAAGCGCAGAGGATCGATCCGAGCGGCTGCTTCGCTCCTCTCCCACCGGCAGGGGAAACGACGGAAAACACGAGGAAACGGCGAACAAAAAAACAACCAGGAAACCGAAGCGCAAACCGTTGTCCCATGGCGAAATGCCTCATGATTGCAAATCCATGGCGAAATCCATGTTGATTTTTTCTCACCTCTCAGCTCTGAGAACATCATTCGATCCAATAAAAGTCTATGGGAACTCCACCCCAGCAAACATGGATACGATACAGTAATACAATAGATATGTAATATAAGCGATCATTTTCTATATTACATATGACATATGATTGTATCATTGCATATTGTCAAACATCAGCCTAGGTCCCAGGAAATCATCACCTTCAAGCCAGCCGAAATTGAAATGGCAAGGAGGCACGGATGAATTCAATCCTTTGGTGTTTGGAATCGGAAGGAATACGTTTGAAGGCTCATGAAATGGAAAGTGTCAAGACAAACGCTACGAGCAGCGATGGGATTTTCAGCCTTTCCAGACAGCTCTGGGGCAACGGGCCAGGGGCCGGGAGGGTTCCATGGATTTTAAAGAGTTGTGCACAGAGTTGGATAGGTCTTTAAGACTTTGAAGGATTTCTGTGGCTGACACAGCTCAGTGTAACCTTTTTGCGTGAAGCTGTGACCGCATGACATGCCGTGCTAGATTCCACATGAATTAAATAGATGTCAGATGGACTTTTCTGTCTAATGGGCCTGCGTATGATCTCCAAAGTTCGGAATTGATTTTTTTGATGCGACTGCACAAATGTATCTAAATTTCAATCTACCGCAATCTACCTGATTGTTTTGTTGAAAGTCTTTTAAGATCGTCAATAGAAATTAAAGTCTGATGGACTATCTAAAGGCCAAGTGTCAGACACAACCCAGAGAAAGATAATATACAACTTATATCAACTTATCAGATACACCTTTGTACGCTGCAAAGTTAAGATGTTTTGAACAGTCGGAATTCGCAATATTCGGAATGCATTTCCGTGGCTTTGTGGATGCGCTGCTTGCCAGGTCCGATTCGGACGCCCACATCTTCCATACCGCGGGGATGAGCTGGGCTCTGTGCAGCGAATGAACATCAAAGCGTCTAAAATTTGCGCGCAAACCAAACTTTACTCAGTTTACGCTTGTTATTTCAAGAACCCCGGTTCCACAAGGAGTTGAATTAGTTGTTGCATTTTAACTGACATTGGTCGAAGTAGTTCCAGTAGAAAAGGATACTGAAGGCATGCCATACAATACTTTCTAACTGAAACAAAACAAAAAAAACAAAAGAAGTCCTCAAAGCCAGGACTATGTACTTTGAATGGGGCAGTGAGCGCAGCTAGTCTTCGCAGCCTCCAGGTCCGCAAGGGTTTGGGAGGAGGAGGTACTAATATCATACGTATTCTCCTTATCTAATCCTTTCAATCTATTCATTTGGTGGGGCCTGGCAACTAAAGTGAGCAGGAAAGGATTGCTGAAGTGCAGCTTTTTCCTGGAGATATCGTGACATTTCCTGACATGCAAATGGACCATACCCCGTTGAGAGCTTGACGGACATCACTTCCATTCACATTGTTCACTTTCCAGTACTGAATTTATAATTTTACTTGATATTCATGCATGATTTGTCAACATCATGGTGTATCATACTACTAGATACTGCTAGTAAGTGACTGAAGCTTTCCGTTTCGGGAACGTTCGCAGGAGAAAAGAGGAGCATTGGACTCCTTGCGACGTGTGAAGGCGTTGCTCGTATCTGGAGATGCTGATCAGGCAGACGAAAGACAGGACGACGAAAGTGATCTAAAAGTGAAGGGGACGCAGATACTGTGAAGAGAGGAAGGGAAACTCAAACATGTAGAGTCAGCCCTTTTGCATCCTTGACGAACTCCTGTAGCTTCCGAATTCTGATGAGCTACTGTAAGTAGCAGTTTCTTGCAGGGGGGGTTGGGTTCTTGTTCGATACTGCCACTCGCCAGTCTGTTCCATGAGGTCCCTAGTTTTTGAAATCTGACTTAGACGAGACATAAGAAACAATTCAAACACATGAGCCCTAGCATCTTAGCACATGCTACTGATGTCTACGCGGTTGTGCCGGTTGCTTGTCCAGGTCGTGCCGCCTGAAGCCTCGACAGACTTGCACGAGGCCATGATACGCACATGTTGAGAACAGGAAATCCTTCATGACCTTTATCCAATTGAAATAATTAACAAGGAAGAACTGAAAGAGTTTAATCGGCTTGAATAGATGTTATCTGACATGTCAGATGGACCATTCTGTTAGCTTGAACTCACACCTGAAGCACCTCGTCTGATTAAGAGTCTATCGGCCCCAAGTTGGTGGACGCTTCAGTGACTTTTGCACCATGAGTGGCAGCAGAGCTTGATGGAAAGAAGTATGAATGCGTCAAGACGAGCAACAATAAGAAATAATAAATAGGATTAAAAATTGACAGAGATAAAAAGAGTTAAAAGGATAAATAACCGAAGCATAAAGCATTCCTCTCGGCTCGTGTGGTCATGTAAAAAAGAAAGTGATTCTGTACTTTTCAGTTCCCAGTAATTGCAGATCTTCCAGAGCTCGCACAATGCATATTTCGCTTCCTTATTTATTTTCTTCTATCTTGTTCCGAATTCGGTCTGTTGCTGTCAACTTTCTTCTTATTCTATTGGATTCTATTGATTATCATTCCTATTTCCTGACCCGATTTTGCTCTTTCTTTATTTGGGCCTTGGGATCCCTTGGGCCTTTGACATTCCAGTGTCTTGATGCTGACCTGTCTCTGCAGGTGCTGAGTCATCCCTCAGTGATGGGCCGTGCAGCCAAGCACCTGAACCTTCCTGGTGGAACCCATGATTTGTTCCAACATAAGGCTGGAGCTTCATCTTTCTGGGGACGGATACTGCGGAGTGTGACGGCAGCCTCCCTGGTTGTATGACACTCGATTGTGGACAATCTATCGCAACCATTCGCAACTTCTGTATCGCCAAGCAGCCAAGCAATTGAAAGTGGACATGTAGGCAGTGCTACACTTGGAACTTGTCACAAATTTTGACTGCCAACTGGATGGGTCTCCTCGGAAGATACCAACATGTTGCTGTGGCGCTGCTAGTCTTTGCAAGGAAGAACGTGCGTAAAACATGCAAAAATCTATAAGATTCTAGAAGCATCTTGTAGATTTGTGACAGGATCGGTTGGTGCACGACGTGACCGAGTTCATCTGCAAATGCATCTGAATCCATTCGTGATGGCCTCAGTTCTTCGACGGGCAGGACACTGGACACTCCGTCCTGTGGCAGGATGTCAAAGGGACACGTTTATGACATGTTCAAAGCAGGAGCATGCGTCAAACAGAGGAGCATGTGCTTGGCAAATCTCATCATAGCTTGAGTGCATACCTTGAAACATCTTCAAGCAGGATAGTTACAGGCACTTGCAGCCTCAGTCCTAGTACATCCTGGTGCCATCAGCAGCATGTCGCAATCAATTCCTGAAGTTGTTGCCCACCTAGGTTCCCTCAACAAATTTTCTTAAGAAATGATCCGTCCGCATTTTCACCCGAGAGCCAAAAATGATCAAAAATGTATGAACATGTCACATCAGCACTTGGAAGCAATGAGTTTTTAGATGTTTTTGAATGGCTTTCGGACTTTGAAGATGCAGTCTATCTGATCTCAACTTGAAACACCAAGTTGCACTCCAGTTCTACTAAAGGACTTGTGAAATCGTTGATTGCATTGTGCTCAATGTTCCTTCCACTGGGCATTTGCTGAAGTTGTCACCCAGTGGCTTCGTGATCGGTGAAGCGAAACGAAGAGAGTTTAGCGGTCTGAGTTGAAATTCGACATTCGGATTTCAAATTCAATTGAAATGTTAGCATTTGTGGAAAAGTATGTCGACACAAAAATAAGACGCATTTGAAAGCTTTGCCGGCATGAGCCAATTGGTCAATGTGCAGTTCCAATACATTCACGATCCAAAGATCCTTGCCCCATGCGTTGGGTTTCAATGTGCAAATTCCAGGTTGGAGAGAAAAAACAGGATATGATACAATCAATACAGAGTCAGAGGCAAACGTGGGAGGCGCGTAGGATTTGACTGGAACATTTGGAAGCACTTGGAACCACTTGCACTTGCTTTCAGACGGATCGCCATTATCTTTAGCATGGTGCAGAATGTACAGATGGATCCATCTCAGTGATACGAGCGCTGTGGAAATTATTGCAACATTTTTGACGCAATTTCGTGGAAGTTTGCGCCTTAACACGTACAACAATTGTGAACTCTCCAGAACCTCTACAGTACATTGGACATGATCAGACAGCATCGTGATTTTTGGAGAGTGAAAGAGGAATGAAGCAAACAACACTTTAGACATCGTCAGACATCTTTAGCATTTTTTTGACAACCTGGAGACTAGTGACATCTACTAGTCGATGAGGATCTATACGGGACATTTAGAGTACATCTAGTGACAAGTCTATAAGGGACATTTAGAGTACGTGCATTCAGTGACAATTTCCACCACGCATCGTACAAGCTCGGAGTCCCTGCGAGATCATTTTGACCCATTTGCAGCCAGAGCCTTGTCAGATGTAAATGTGTGGAATTTTTGCCAGGAAAGATTTGTCAACCTTGCTGCAAGGGCCAAAGTTTGAGGGGCTAATAGTCTCAAATTGGCATGACAGAGTTTAAGAAATTGGCTGGAAATTGTCGCGAGCTGGTCAGAAAAAAAGATATCTAAGATATTCATCTATTTTCGAAGTGGATTCGAGTTTGAAATCTGCATTAAAGCTGTTGAAAGCTTTCGGTGTTTCCAGCCTGTCTGGTCCTTGTTCGATCAGACTGGTGAAACCAGTGCGTCGAGAAGACCACAAAGAGTACCACGGGACGTGCCGGCGTCAAAGGGACAAAACTGGAGCTGCGCAAATTACCATTTCAGAATACCATTTTGAAGATCGTCTTGATATTTTCTCGAATTATCCTCGGAGTTTAAAGTGTCCAATTGCAGTTAGGGATTATAGTGATACTTGTAGCAGACGATAGCATCATGTCAAGAAAAAGAGTTGCATGCCCCAATTTTCAGAAAAATCGCCTGGTCAAACGGTCAAACTGCAAAATTATTTGGTGCAATCTTGTTGCGTATCAAGGCCAAGCCAAAGGGCTAGGACCATGTGGTGGTATGATTTTCACCAATGTGTTTTTTTTTCATATTTCATGTACATTGTACATATACTTAACATCATTTGGTATTACATAGTTCATATTTGAACTTCATATCTTACGAGACATTTTATCATCATGAAGTCTTAACCCACAAGTTTTTAGGCAGATCAGTCAGATAAGCTAAAAAACTGGCTTAAAGCAGAACGGCTTAAAGAGTCCCCGGCTGCAGTGCTTTCAATCTCCCAGACGCACTGTTGGATTGTCGGGATTGTGCCATGGGGCAGGCCTTGTGTAAGGGATCAGCATTGGCTACCCAGCCAGTTTCATGGAATTCACACGACAGGAAATATCAATAACAATAACGCCATGTATATAGCCATGTAGGAATTTGCAGTTCACTTCGAAATCTACTCTGGAAGATCTCAGAAAGTATTCGCAGATGCAGATGTGGATAAAAGAAACCGTGTTGGTGCATTTACGTGCTTGCTGCAGAGCAAACCTATGCAAGACCAAATCACAAAGTAATGTTGATTTCTTAAACCTTCTTAACATTTCTTGTCATTTTTTGACCTTGTTCATCATTTCATCCTTGTTCCCACTTTTTTTTCTATGCCTTTTGGCAATATGGCTCTCCGAGCAGGGCTGCGGATCCCGAGCAGATTTGCCAGGTGGCTACAAGGACTCGGACAGACGGGGAGCTTCGGATTTCACCCATTTCAAGCGACATGCAGCGACATCGTTCATGACGTTTTGGTTTTCATCATGGTCATACGCATTTCGATCATTGGATTTTTTTCAAGACACCAAACAATTGATAAGGCCATGATCAAAGTGGATCTGTGATGGATTTTGTTCATGTGTATTGGGGCTTGGAGGGAATTTATCATTTGTCGGCTTGTGACACAAGCCATTTACGAGTGACCACAAGCAACGAAAAGAGGAAAAAACAGGCAGATCCAGCAAGAAACAGGAACAAGGTGTATAGTCTATATATGTTTGTAAATTTGCATGTGTTATTGTATATCTTTGTATGGTGTATTCGGGTATTTATTTTGGTGCTCTTTCAAGCTTCGTGAAGTTGCTTCGAGCCCCTAGGAGAACGACAAAGTCTTTTATGCCGGTGCGGCGCAGCCTACTCCTCAAAGCAGATAAATGTCACCCTCAATCTGCATGCACAGAAATCATCATGCGTGGCACTAGTGAACATGTTACTGCACTATATCACACTGACATACCATTTTGAGTACAGAATATCACTGTCATTGGTCCTGCATCATCAGATGGACATAGGGTGGCGCGCGGTCCTTCTCAAACGCAGATTGGAAACTAGACATCGTGTGCCACATATTATATGGATTTTCGACTTATATTCATAGTATTGTTTCAGGCTTTGACTGTGCCTATTCCATTTGTTTCAGTGTTGTTTGGTAGTGAGTTCCTTCGGGTTGCATGATGCTGAGACGAAGTCATGTTTGCAAAGAGATCAATCGCATCTAAATCCATAGAATTGAATTCACATTGGCATCGATATCAAGGGTCAGATGAACAAATCCAAATGAAAGACTACATTGCCCAGTCAAAACTTGGGTGGACTTGCGCAGTTGGTCAAAACTTACCGCAGAGAGGTGCATGGAAAATGATGGAACATGCCTATCAGACGGATTCATGGATTCAAGTAGCTTCAGCAAACCGATTATTTTTTTATTTTTATTCAACACTATCACGCGCTGCCTTCACAATGCCTTTGTCAGACTTATCCCAGTTTTCATTTTTGTGTGGACATCTCAGGCTTCTTCAGCAAGGCTACGTTTTGCAATATGGAGCTGAAGGAAAAGTTATTGGGTTCGGATCCCATTTTTCTTTTCCTTTCCTCCTGATGCCTTGGTTTGCGCCCATGTCTCAGGCCCTCTAAACTTGCAGATGGCCGAGACCTAGAGAGAGTTGTCAGCCACGTCAGTTTAGTTTGAGCATGTAAGAGATTCGTTTCGATGACATGTTTTCACATGGATTCTTACAGGGTTTTGTCGGAATTCTGTTAGAACTTGCAAAGCTACTACGAAAGGATTTGCCAATCACCGAACACATGTTGAGATTCGTTCCTTCATGTTCCTTCTATTGTTGGTTTTACTTGCTTTATCGCGAGTGCGAGACAAAATCTTCCGAAGTGAGGACTTTTGCTCATGTCCGCTGGTGCCAGGCTGTGAAATTTCCGGACGAAGCTCTTCCTGTAGCATGCTTCGTGAACATGCAAGAAACCCAGATGACGCCCAGATTGCGATTAATTCAGACAGTTCTATCAATCCTAGATTCTAGATCATTTCAGAATCAGTTCTCAATACTTGTTAATAATTTGTCAATGTTTGTCTATTTTCCTTTTTGCTTTGTTCACATCATGGTCATCCATGTTCCGACCCCGAGAGATCGTAGTAAGACAGGTTGTCAATGAAGGTTCCCAAGCTGGAGCTGCAAGTGGGAAGGAATGGACACAGGCTACGGCCTAAATGGTTGCTTATGTACATAAGCTAACCCTCTTCTCTCGGTCCCCAAGTCCCCCGCTAACCCAGACCCCACATGTCCCCTAAAGAGCTAAACCCTAAACGGCCGCGCAAGTGGGTCGTTTTGATGGGCCTAAGTGAGGCTAGTCCCATGAACACACACACACACACTGCCTGCGATGTTTTTGTGCTTTGCTGGACGGGAAACACAACGAAACAGAACGAAGCATACTGAAACATAATGAAGCACATATCATATGAACGCATGTTTTTTCACACTTTCTATGTTTCGTTATTCGCAAGTTGAACGATGGAAGATGCTATGGTATGATTGTGACAAGCTTTGAGATGAGTGCACAAGGCTCAGGAGCCAAGCTCCACCTATGGAGCTCGAGGAAGGCAGAAAGATACGGAGTCTTGAAGTATCGACGCATGCAGGACTTTATTCATTTTTATTAATATAGATTTATATATATATATATATACAGAAGAAATATGTTATAGATCTAAATAAAGTACACGGATGGGATCTTCCTCTTTGCTGAGGAGAGGAAAGGAATTTGAAAGACGCAATTAAAGTTCGCAACAATTCATTATGTTTGCTCAAATCACCTTAAGTCATCATGTCTTGGCCAGCACACGGCCGGAAGTTGGACCATTCATTGCGACCGGACGCATTCAAAATCAGTGTTTCAATTTTGTGTAAAGGACTTTTTGCGTGAAAGGATTGAGTCAGTTTGGAGCAGCGGCTGTTTTCTCCCAGCATCTTGCAAGAATGCTCCACCGTCCCTTCGCCGTGGAGGTTTTGTCGTTGGAGAAGACCTTATATATTTGGGCCCTGACCGAGACGAGAGCGGGAAAAGGCGCCGGAGTTCGGAACTCGCTTTCAGTGACGCGATTTGCGAGGGCTTTGCAAGGTTTGCACGGTGCCAACAGAAACAAGTTGCATACAAGATGTTGGACAAATTGCCTAGACTCGTTTTGAAGAGCATCTTGAATTCTTGAAATGTTCAAGGCATAGATTGCACAAGTATTGTCTTGACAGCAGTCACAGCAGCCATGGAACAAGATCAGGTTAAGTCTCCTATATTAGATCCATAGATGTCCTCGGGAAGGGAGGCATGGGGAGAAGCGTCAGCTGCATTCGCTACATTCATTACATTTCATTACCAGGCTGTGCTCTGGAATGCAGTGCAAGGCCAGTTTGGGTTGTACAGCCAAAGGTTTTGGGTGAGAGGAAATTGACACTTGAGACAATGTCAGAACAAGCTTGTCATTGAGAATACTCGCACATTCATTCAATTTCATTATTCATGGATTCTGAAGACTCAAGATGGAAATGGCTTTGCAACACTGAAGTGCATTTGTCGTCGACGCTGCAGAAGATGTGCTGCAAGGTGGTTGGTCCTGGCATTGACAAGCCTGAACCTCTGCTATACCTCCCTTTGCACAGCAAACCCGGCTAAATCCCGATGGTTGTTCCGAGTTCCGACTTCCATGTTTTGTTTTTTTCTGAACTGTTGCAGTGCCGAGTTCTGTTTCTCTTCAATGCAACACAGCTAATTGCGCTTGTCCTTTGCTTCAGGCCATTTTTATCCATGTTTTTGTGCCGAGGGCTGACATTTCTGACTGCTACTTGTAACTTTCCTGAGGTCATCTGTTGCCGTCCAATTTCCTGGCCTTACTGAACCGATAGCAACAGCCGGGCAGCCCAGTGCAACCCCAAGCTCAAATCAGTTGGTAGGACATGGGCCATGGACAAAAAATGCATTGTTGCGCAAGAAGGCAATTCCATGCAATTCCTATGATCGCCATGTTTTCCTTACAGAGCGTGTCAGGGCAGTGTCGGAAGGGCCACCGAACTACCAGGTTGCCGGCACCTCAGCATGGTATCAGGTTCTTTCACGGCGAGATTGTGTATCAATGCTTATAAATGTGCATGTGTATCAAATTGTATCAAACGGATCCAAACGTTTTGCTCTTAATGGAGGAGGCCTGGTTTGGTCATGTTTGAGAGCAGCAACACGTTGCATAGTTGACAGAAAGCTTCGAACTCAGGTGCAGCTGCATGCTGGCTGGAAGCGTGCGGGGTGCCGCTTCGCATTCCAGCACAAAAGGCGCAGACAAAAAAACTGACAAACAAAATTGACAGAATAATATCACATGCTGAACACACTGCGTCAATTGGCGGATGAGGCATTCACCTTCGAGTCACCTTTCAATATCTTTGTGACGATTATTAACATGAGCGTTGATTTTTTTCCAAACATGTTCTGCACAAAGATTGTATGGCAAATGGATACTTCAGTCAGATTTTGAGTCCAACGTCAAAAATTCTGCATGTGATTCTGGGGGGAGAATCGGAGAATCAAAGCTTCTGAATGATTGCAGGTCATTGCGAAGTCTTCAAAGAAGCCTTCAAAGTGAGAAATGTGAGAAATGTGAGAAGTTATTCTCAAGGAATATGTTTGACTCACGGTTGTCTTGCCGGGATGGTTGATCCATTCGATTGTGTCTTGAGAGCACCAAAATTGCCTTAAGTTCAGAGCGTGGATCGGAAAGCTGAAAAAATGATAGCTCCATCGCGAGCGTACGTGGAATTTGCTTTTTGCAAGCATCCAAGCTTGTCCTTTCATGCGAGAGAGCAATCTGGTGGGAGCATATGGGAGAGAAGTTTCAGAAACATTCTGCTAGTGTGCTGGCTGATATAAAGTTCACTGTTCATTTTCTACGTCATCTGTAGAATTCTTGCCGTCATTTCCCATGTATGATTCCAGGGACTGGATCTGAGTTCCATTTTGTGCTCATAGAAATTTTATCGAAAATTTGAAATTCGAAGTGACATGACCAAAGAAATTCGCTGGTTTAGAGTTTAGAGGGCTGCAATTCAAAAATAGTATTGAGCGTCTAGGGCAATATTCAGCACTGCATTCATTATATTGCTGATCGTCAAGATCGGAAAGGTTCGCACTCTGGGATCGACTTGGAGTTGGTAGTGGCACCCTCAATGCAAGTGAACACTACACGAGTATCGTTGAAGGCTTCTCTTAAACGGTTCTTTGAGGATCTTCGAAGCAAAGTGATTGATACCAAGCCAAGAGAATTACAGACAAGACAACAGATCATGGTGTGGAGTAGTGCATTTGTGTTGAAGCTTGCGAATGCATCAATGGCTGCCCTTGAGAATAATTTCAGAGGACAAACGAAGGTGCAAAATGGCAAATCCTGTGATTTTCAAGAGAAATAGATGAGTATTGAGTGCTGGATAATGTCAGAAGTTGAAGTACAACTTGGCAACTGTTGTGTACTGCCGCGGTGTACACTGTTTTGCCCCTTACTTTTAAAGGCCTTGGCTCCAGCTGGGTTAGGGGGCCAGACGATTGGAAGATTCAGGGCGCTGGCTCATGTGGTGGATTTGCTGGAGGACCGACAATGACTGCAACCATTTCAAAGGTTGACATATTGCAACATTGGACCTCCAGAAGGTAACCTCAGAACATGGCTTTATGTTTTTCTTCTAAATCTGAGGAGGGGGGGGGGTACGGACAGAGATGTACGAAGAAGCTTTCAAAAATGAAGAAATGTTTTCAGGTGAAGGTGAATATGAGTGGCCTGGTGGTTCATCCGTCTCTCGTTTTTTTTTTCCGGGAGTTGTGTGCGGCATTAGATGGTTGGGATGGTTGGAGGGGCTATCTTGGAAGAAATTGCTCCGAAGATTATTTCTATCTTGGACTTGAGCTTGTGCGGCTACCCCACCCAAACCCTGTCTAAAGACGACCCTTTTAGACACGCCATTAGGCATTCGCAGCTGTACATATTATGAATCCACCTGACTATTGATGAAGAGGTCTTCCTGCACTAGTCATTGCTCCCCAGGACCCCACGCCTGCCGACGACTCTTCCTCGCTGACTTTGGAGGAGGGGTATATTTCCATGGGGTTTCAAGGGGTTGCGGTTTTCGGCACACAGACCGCCATTCATTTGGAGATGTCGCTTGTTGACTTGCTCATTGTATATATTGCATTCAATTTCCTTGAGGCAATAATTTTGTGACTGTTTTCATATCATGGCTGCTTTGTTGGAAGCAAAAAACCCTCAGGAGCGTGGATGGACAAAGGCCCTGGATTGAAAATCCGATGAAAAAGTTTTCATACCACCCTGTCAGGACCGCCGTTTGCTTCAGTCTATGGGGTGGGAACCTGATGAGCATGAGGGTGGTCTAGAGGACTGGGGTGCGTTGCGTGGCCGGGGAACAGGGTCAGTGTTGGTTTCTTGGAACTAAGAAGGACTTTTTCGGGCTGGTTGAATGAAGCCCCAAAAATCGGGTGCTTGCCATTAGCCATCATCAGCCTGCCAGGAGTGGGAGATCGCGGAAGCTCAAGAGCAGCTTGGCTTGGATATTTGTCCTTTGTATCCGAAGGACAAACAGTCACATATCACATAGTGAGTTGAAAGGAAAGGTAGAGGTGCTTTCACGGTGCGACCCAAGTGTTAGGAAGCCAGTCTCTTCATATTTTGGGCATCCAACAACCCAACGCATCATCAACAACGTGAACCCAAAGTATCCCTGTTGCCGGTAGTATGCTTGCGGAGCTTAAGGAGCCGTCGTCGAAAGGCCAGAGAGGAGACCTTGCGCAATCGCTTGCGGCGAGAGTTTGAAGCATGGAGGAATGTATGCGAGTATTTCCATGGGTATTTTTAAACTGACTCATAGTTTCTAATCATTATCCCGGAAGCAGATGAATGTTTAGATGCAATGATAAAATGTTTGATATGATAATATGCTATTCATTTGATTATATAGATTGATGTATGTTTTGATTTCACTGGATATTCTATGATATTATGATATTTTTGTTTATCAACACATTCATATCAATACATACCTGGCAGCTCTGTATACTTTCAGGTCAGTGATTGATGCCAAAGTTTCGTTTTGAAAACAACCAACATAGTCTTTTTGTAGACATAGTCATAGTACATTCAGCTTCTGCACTCGTTTCATTTTGTTGATCTAGAAAACCCGAGCCCTCCATGGCATGGCAGGACACTCGGCAGCTCACCCGACTCCTCCTCAATCACATCTACACGGGGGCTATGGTGAGCTAAAAGAAAGCAACCCATCTGCCTACCATTTGCCTACCATCGGATCAAAGGTATAAGATATATATATATATATATGTACATCTACTATCTAACCACATCTCTTGCAACGGAATCATTCCAAGGGAAGCCATCCAACAGGTGTCTAAAGGCGTTGACGATGGTGTGGCCTGTGACCATTCTGCGTCCTGGCAATGAAATAGCAAGTTTGGCTGGAGTGATAGGTGGTCCATGTGTCAAAAGACATGTCAATGTTGTTTGGAGTTAAGACGGTTTTTATTCGGAGTGGCTACATTCAAGCAGATAAGCGTCAAAGTTTGTTGAAAGGGTATTTGCCACCCACCATCATCAGCCTGGAAGGATGCCTCCTCCCCTCCGGCTATCATCCTTGCAGTGGCAAACCACACAACGGCAAATTCAAACACAAGTGCCTGGGCTTTGGTTCCGCAGTTCCACATGAGAAGGAATTGCAATTAATTTGGGGTCAGTTGGGTTGATTTGGGGGGGTTTGGGAAGGTGCGAGATAAGATCAGGATGCATTTCAGAATATCTGGAGCCAGCAAAAGATGTCGGCAGAGAGATTTAATGCCATGGTAAGAAGTCTTCATACAATTTACTTGTCGCCTTGTAGCATATGCCAAAGGACCAAGATTAGGTCCCAGTGCAACCGTGGGGTTACTGGCAACCTGATTCAGCCACACAACCATGAAATAAAATCCTAGTAACCCCCAAAGTTGAAAGGTTAGCCATTGGCTGACTCAGTAATGGGCAACCTGAAATTGGATGATGGGTATTACGTTTGATTTGGGGTACCAAATTTTATGCATTTGATTTGGTGGTGTCAAAAATGGGAGATCGAATGATTTTCATTGAAATCATTGGAAATCATGCCTTGCTGGGGCGTGACCTGCGTGATTTTTTGCACCCCAACTCAGATGTAGTTCAAATCATCCAATTCCAAGTTGCCCATTGTAGATCTCAATATCTTGAATTCTTCATTGGGACATCTACCCATTTCAATTGAGAAATGAAGATATATCAAGAGATGAGCCAAGCCCTGCAAACCTTGGGTGTCTTCTCTGAGTCTGCATAACCTTTTTAAAGATCCACAGTTTTCAATCGATTTGCAGGATTGCCTTCATCCACTGACACTTGATTATGGGTCATCCTTGTTTTTTTTTGGCTGACTAATTGGCTGCCCGTGGTGCCCGTTTGAGCACTTCTATGGTGCCTGATGAAGAGTTTACGCCCAGTGAGTTCCCAGAACCTGCTGAAGAAATTGACCCACCAAAGACAGCAGAACCTCAATTGCTTTCAGAAGTGTCTTTGACTGTTTGAACTGATTCTTTACTAACAGATTTTAGAATCTAGAGAAACAAAAACTGAAACCAATTGAATCTGCGCATGTAAAACCTTGTAATCCTTGTAATCCTTGTATGTATGTATGTATGTATGTATGTATGTATGTATGAATGTATGTACGTAGGTAGGTAGGTAGGTATGTAGGTATGTAGGTATGTAGGTGTGTAGGTGTGTAGGTGTGTAGGTATGTATGTAAATGCATAAACAAACAACACACAGACAATACAAACAAAGCCAAAATTTCAACCCTAGACCACATGCAGTTCGCTCATGATCAAATGCAATTCTTTTGGGCGGCGTTCTAAGCTCCACATGTATTGGTTATTTTTTCCGGGTTACTAGAGTTCATTCTTGTCGTAAGCTTTTACCTGAAGTTCGTAAGGTCCCTGTAAGGTTTGAGGTAAGTGGTGCGAAAAGTCACGTTGCCATAAGTTAAGTGAATTTCAACACACAAACACATGTCTCAGAACGAGGTTGACCGGTCCGTGGCTCCCACTGAGCCCCGCTTGGCAGCAGCGTGGGCCGTGAGGGCATTGCAATGCAGCTTGGTGCAACGGCTCCGCGGCAACCTGCCGGCACCCCCCTTACATCGCCCCGGAGGTCCACGCATCCCAGCCCTATGGCTTTGGGTGCGATGTTTGGGCCATAGGGGTAACGCTGTGGGAAGCGGCCACAAAGCAACACCCCTTCACACCGCCTTCCCTGAACAACTTCTCACGCCAACGCCACTCTCCACCCTACCTCGTGCGGCTGCTTGCGCAGCAAGCAATGCAGGCACCGCGTTTCCTCCATCTCCCCCGCAACCTACGGTCTTTCCTCTCCCATTTCTTCCAGCCCCAAACCACTCGCCCCTCGGCCGCAGAAGCCCTCGGCTTCGTCCACCGACTCCCCTGCCCCCCCAGCACTGCGAGCCGGCGAGGACGACGTACCCGTCGTGTCTTGGCATATCTTGGTTTAAATATCATCAATCAGGAATTTCGTGCAAGGAGGGAAAGCACAGTTTTGCTTGTATGATAAAACTTTGAGTTTCTCCATGGGGGAAATTTTGATTTATATACAAGGACCCCGTCCTTCAACTACTAAAGGACCAGAAGCTGGAACATGAAACTACCATTGCACAATCTAGAAGTTCACCATGGTCGAGATTTCGTGTTGCAAACCAAGAAAGGATGATTTTCATACCATCTTTTCTACCCGCTATTTACAGGAAGAGTTGGTTGACGGTGTTCTCGGACCATGCAGAAAACCGAAGAAGAACAAACACATGAGTTTATGAAAGTAGTAAAGCTGCGAGGGTGCACAGCACACCTGAAAGAACAGTCTTGCAGTCTTGCTTTGCGTCACAGGTTACTATGTCTCAACCTGTCAATTCTCTCTATTTCTTGTGCTTCTATGCGCATTTGTTTCCTCATTTGTTTTCTGAAGACCTTATCCCGAACTGAACATGCGGTCACCACAACGTGAGACCCCTAGGTCGCAGCCGCAGCCGCAATCGCTGTCGGTGAGAAAAAAAAAGTGGATTGATCTCACAAGATTTATCAAAGGCACTAAGGCATTTGCAGTTTTGCAACAGCACATATTTTGATGCATTGTGCTTTGAATCCTTATGCTTGTATTCCTGTCCTTGATGCTGATTGTTTGAATTGGTTTCCACCTAAGCCCAAATTTAGCACTTGCTGCTTCTAGTATTTGAAGTACGTGGATGCAGCGCTGCCAGCACACAGCTTTGCGTTTCTGCACCATTGCTCTGGCTTAAGTTGCCTGACATTTGCGTGCGTTCAGCTCCAGTGTTCACGCCTCAGTGATCACATGAGCGCCGGCCAAAACCTCCGACATAAAGGAACAGTTCAACCAGGACATTGATACTTGATACTGCCATGAAACTCTCAGGAACGATGAGGTCGACAAAAAACACGATGACTTTTGTTACATAAAAAATGATGACTTTTAATACATTAATCTTCAGGAACGATGAGGTCGACAGAAAAAACGATGACCATTTCAGCCACGTCCTTTCGCAGATGTAATAGGTTTAGTCCGTCGCTCACATGAGTCCCAAGATCACACCCAATTTTCCTAAGAGTGTATACAAGTTTTGCGTGAACTTCTCGAGGAACTTTCCCTAGATGTCTCCGAGGATGGCACCATTATCGTTCTCAAGAACACTTTTCGGGGCCTCTGGGTCACAACTTTTCCCCCATTTCCCATACTTAGCATAGAAGGGCCCAATCCATCCACCAACCTGGCTATCACGTAAGTCTTCCTCTTCACTTTCGTGGTTGTCTTGAGGACGAGATTCACCCATGGCAGTGCGGGAGCTGAAGTGTGCGGGAAGCCCAGTCCAGGATTGGTCGCTGGGTGTGCTGCCCTCCTGGCTGGGCAGGGTTTCTGCCTGGGTGGGGTCGGTGAGCTACGGGTAACAGCGATGGGATCCATCTGACCAGAGAGTGCACACATTTATTTATTATATGACTCCATCGTATTGGTTTTGTGGAAAGCCTCCATGTCAGAGTGGCGCCCCAGGTTAAGAAAATTGTTCACCTTCATGCCCCTAACGTGCGAGTGATGGTGTATTCGCTGTGCAGTTGGAATGTTGTCCTTGGCCTCCTCCTTACTTGCCGCTTCAAAGGTTCAAGCACTGATCCGCCAGTTTGAAAAAGGCCAGGACAAAAATGGTGGTGGTTCAAAAAATATAATACCTAGACCTTCCAAAGTAGCACAAATTTGTGTACCACTTTATTTTTGCTCGAGTTCCTGTGTTAAATTTGATTATATATCAAAAAGTGCTCGTTCCAACAAAATGTGCTCGAGCATGATGCACCTACCATAAGGTGCCTTAGATCAAAAAGTATAGATATATGGTCCATTGGTTAAAGAACTTCTTCAAGACATGTGGAGACGGAAAGTTCCTTAAACTTTTAAAGTTATCCAAAGCCTCACACAAAGACCATCCGTGATCCAACACAGTCAGAGCAGTTGATCGATCAAGCCAGGTCCCTTCGTGATAGAGGATATGGAACATATCATTAGTTTCTGCAAAGGTCCAAGCCAGAAATTCAAACAAGTCCTTGTGCCTCCCTGCCTTAATGACATGGTGGTGGTAGTGTTGTTGGTGGTGGTGGTGGGGATCAGTAAAGGCTTTAAACATGTGCCATTTGAATGCGCTAAGAAACTAAATGGTTCATAATGTTTCCAGTATTTTTTATTGACATATACCAGCTCATCACTTTTCCACTGACTGGTATGCTTGCCTAGGGGCAACTGCATGAATGCTGGTATTTTGCAATTCCCAACTCAGCCATTTGCAAAGCAGAGCTGTATCGTGAGCTTTGCCCCCTATGCTGTACTTCTATTTCAGTCATCAACAGTTTGAACTATTTACAGCTCATAATCATGCATGAAGTTTGACTGCAATATGTTGACACTCCGTATCCTGACTTTCTTCCATGGGTTATCGTTTTTTGCGTCATTCGCTATAGCTTGGATCGCTGACAATGTCATAGTCTCCTGAAGGGGTTTACGGTCCCGACAGGAGCCTCTCCGACGTGCCGGTTCCGAGTGTCACAGAGGACAAGCTAAACCAGCACGCCAAGCAGACGTTGCGTAAACTTATGCTGCCCCACTCAATCCCTAAAGCACAATTTGGCACTGTTCCAGATTCCAGCTGAAACTTTGCAAGCTGATCGAATGGACAGCGACAGGAACCTGTGGGTCAATGAGGCGGGGATCTGGAAGAAAGTCCAGGCTCGCTCTGGGGTGGTGGATTCTTTCATTGATTTTCTACTCTTCTCAGCTTGCGTTAACCCCCTGCACTTTTGTGGGGAAAAGGGTTGTGAAAGTTGGGCCTTTTTTCTTGGGTCATGGGGCATAACTTCCTCCACTTTGGTCAAATCGTGGACTTGGTGATCCACATGACCAACATTGATCCATGTGATTTGCAACGTCATGTGACCTCAACCCTTATCGTAGACGTAGATGGTGGTGTTTTTTGAGCAACCCTGGAAAATGACCGAAATTTTCAGGTTCCCGAAAATTCAAGGGTGACCGAGGTGGTGCAGGCGGAGGGGACAAGCCATGGGGTTGTTTTGTTGACGCTATCCTAGGTCAATATCAATGATTAGTATAGAAAGAAATGAATATTGAATCATGAATTTGATAGCCTGGAACAAGTGGAACATGTATAGAGGATTTCCGGATATCGTCCTTGTGATGAGATTTTGTGATGAGATCCAGGTGCTGAGAAATGCAGTAACTCCTATAGCATAGTTTTCGGACTCGCCTTGAAGACCAAAAATCCTTCCGAAAATCTCTGGAAAACATGACTACATAAATCCATGGAACAATACACCCCCAAAGTGTAAGATAGCCCCTGAAAAGGACCATTTTAAGAGTAAAGTTGTTTTGAGAGGAAAGTTGTCTTCCAACCATCAATTTTAAGGGCTGTGTTAAAATTGCGGGAGTGTTAACCAATCATGCTCTCGTCATCCATAGGCCCTCTTTTCTCTTTTCCGCTGGGGTCTGCCAAGTTGAAAGAGTGGATCAGATTGTGCGTCACTTCAGTTTCACCAAGTCTACCATTTGACCAGAGCAGAGGAAGTTATGCCATGAGATAAGAGTAGCTGGTGTGGGTCATTGAATCGACTAATAGGGAGATCCCCCCCCCAACCTATCATCGAAACCTAACCTTCTACCAGTTTTTCTTCACATCGTAAGGATTTTCACAACGATGGGCCACCGGAGTAACTCCCATAAAGTTGGGAAGCAAGTGCTCAAATAACTTCTAGTTATACGGTATATTATCACCCCAGAAAGTCCACGATGTTTTTTGTGCAAATCACCCACGTGACCACACATCTGCATTGCTCTATGCTCCCAATAATAGGGGGAATTTAATCATCAATGAGTTAACCCTACTCTATAGGATCTTACAGGGGGACGTTTGTAGATCCTCAATCCTCGGCTCACCGAAACGCCAGGTTCCTTTTGAGTTTTTTTCTGGTTTCGTCCCTGTTGGCGTGCCAATTGTTTTTCTCCAGGCACGGCAACAGCGAAACTTGCCACAAGCTGTTTTCTGGTTCCCATAGTCCTTTGCAGAAGAAAAATCAAAGTGCTGAAACTTTTGAAAGAAGACTGGAGCAACTGAACTACCGAGAGGTCTAGTCACGCCCTTTCAAGTGCATTTGGCAAGCTGATCGAATGGACAGCGACAGGAACCTCTGGGTCAGTGAAAGAGGAATATGGAAGAAAGTTGAGGCTCGGTCTGGAGTGGTGGATATCTGAAGCCGATCACTTGACATGTTTTTTTAAAGCGGGATTGTCAAAGACCTAGGCCCTAACATGTTACAGCGAACCTTTGAAGTCATATTCATATTCAATCGAGTTGAGTGTGAGTTGACGTTCATGATTGGACTTGATTCGTGTATACCCTTCACTTCCCGAAGGCACGGGGAGATGTTCTGATGCAGCGGGTCCATTGTTCGTACGGCCGGGCACAACAATGCCGCGAAAGAACATACAAAAATTGGCCGGTACATGGATTGTGTATTGTATACAATATATGTTCTCGATCGTTGCTTGAAGCTTGGTGTACCAAGTTGTGGCATATTTATCTAAGGAAGTTTGGGTTGAGAACCTTCCGATATACGAACGACATCGCAAAGTTAAGTAATAGTAGAGTCAATTACTAGAAGGGTTAAGTCATAGCACAGTCAAGTACTAGAAGAGTTAAGTCATAGTAGAGTCAAGTACTAGAAGAGGTAAGTAATACTAGAGTCAACTAATAGTAGAGTCAAGTAATAGAAGAGTCTAATAATAGAAGAGTCAAGTAATAGAAGAGTTAAGTACAAGTAGTTCCCGGGCGAGCCGGGGGCGGAAGTTTCAGAAGAAAAAAGAGCTATATAGCAAAGAAAGAATTTGCCTATAGAATGTGCGCAAGGCGACCGACCAGCGCCATGCCCAAACCATGTCTTTGCTGTGAACGAGCTTTCTGCTGTTCCACTGTGGTAATGTGGCCTGTTTTGATGTCATGAAGTTGCTTGCAGGGGGAGATGAAGTAATGCGGTTGGTTGTGAGGTGACATGGGGCGAGCTATGGTGGCTAGTTGTGACGTGGCATGTCATGTCATGTCATTTCATGTCATGTCATGTCATTTGATGTGGTGGTTGCATCATTTGATGCGATGTGATTGCTTGTGTTCTGTCATGGCACGTGACGCATTGCGATGTCATGGTGATGAGCTGTTATCTGTTGCGCCCTGCAATAGGATGGAATGTTATGAGCTTAAGATGCCACTGGTTACGTTGTGTGGTTTAAAGTGGTTCTGTGACGATGTGGTGATTTAGAAAACTATTCTGTATGATAATGTATTAATCCAGTACTGCTCTGTACTGCAAAAAATTACTCCAGTATATCGTTATATTATTGTATTACTACTTAATACCACAATTTTCCTATATTACAAAGTACTACTCCAATACTCCTCTGCACTACAACATACTACTCCAGTACTTTTTATATACTTTTCTAGTACTATTTTGTACTACAAAGTATTACAAAGTAGTATTCCAAAATTACTTTATTACAAAGTATTATTTTAATACTATTCTGTACTGCAGAAAATTACTCTAACACTATTTTTTATATCACTCAGTATTACAAAATATAATTCCAATACTATTCCGTACTACAGTATTCTACTTTACTACTACTCCGTATTAAAACGTATTACTCTAGTATTACTCCGTGCTTTAAATTAGTATTTTACTATTACTCCGTACTACAAAATCCTACTTTAGTATTTTACAATAGTAAAACGTACTCTTTTAGTTTATTAAAGTATTATTAAAAAATGTATATATTATTTTAATTAGAATATTATTTTGATATTACTATATCCTTTAGTTGGTATCATTTAGCTGGAATTAAGTCACAAGGAATCCAGAAAAGAAAAAATAAAGACTGTGTCTTTTTTCCAAATTTTCATCCAATTTTGAAAAAAAAGCTTTTTTTACTTCACCATTTTTTTGTATTTACCAGTAGTGCCCGGACAAGCCGGGGGCGGAAGTTTCAAAGAAAAAAACTATAAGTCAAAGAAAGAATTTGCCTATAGAATGCGGGCAAGGCGACCGACCAGCGCGATGCCCAAACCATTTCTTTGCTGTGAACGAGCCTTCTGCCGTTCTATGGTGGTGATGTTTTGTGCTTTGAAGTGAAGTGTTTTGATTTCTTGATGTCTGTTGCGGGGTCAGGTCGTGTGATGGTCACGTCATTTGATGCGATGTGATGGCTTGTGTTGTGCCATATCACGTGATGCAATGCGATGTCATGGTGATGAGCTGTACTATTTAGTACTACTCTGTACTACAATTACTACTCCAGTACTACCCTGTTCTACAAAGTACTACTCCAGTACTACTCTGTACTACAAAGTACTACTCCAATACCACCCTGAACTACAAAGTACTACTCCAGTACTACTCTATACTACAAAGTACTACTCCAGTACTACCCTGTACTTCAAAGTACTACTCAAGTACTACAAAGTACTACTAGTACTAACTCCAGTACTACCCTGTACTTCAAAGTACTACTCAAGTACTACAAAGTACTACTAGTACTAACTTGTACTACAAAGTACTACTCCAGTACTAACTTGTACTACAAAGTACTACTCCAATACTAACTTGTACTACAAAGTACTACTTCAGTACTACCTGTACTACAAAGTACTACTCCAGTACTACTCTGTACTACAGAGTGCTTCATGATTGATCCGCATCACAACAGGGACGTCATTTACAATGCGCGGAGCAACAAATGGCAGCCTCCAACTTCAGCAAATACTGCGCTTGCCACGCAAAATGAATCTCATGATTGATCCGCATCGCATATGAAACGTCATTTACAATGCGC
>DF242436.1:57811-71901 GCA_000507305.1 Breviolum minutum Mf 1.05b.01 | reverse complement strand
GACCATAAAGCAGTCAAGTGGGTGCAAGTGCCAAAGCACGACCTGAAACAAGTCGACCTCAACCACCAGATCCTCCGCCTTCACGCAGAAAGCAAGAAGAGAGAAGAGAGGATACTACCTATGCCGAAAATCAGGAAGCCACGAATGAACCTGGTCAGTCCTCGCAACAACCAATCGAGCCAACTCGACAAGACAAAGGACATGGAAAAGGAAGAGGACGGCGTTGGGAGAGAGGTGACCATTGGGGTCATAGAAGTCGAGGGGGGAAAGGATATCAAAGACAATACCCTGGCGGATGGGAATACCATGGGCATTATTGAGGGTATCTATTTCCTTGAGGAGAACATCTGAGGGCCGGGCGCAGCATCTGTAGTTGCGTATTCCAGGAGTGCTCTCACAAACCAATGGATTTCCTTGTAGTCTTACAGTATTTCCGAAACATTGAAACTGTTTTGCATGAAGCGTAAAAGGATGATGTATTTGTCCTGAAAACTTTAATTAAAATCAATTTGAATTTGAAGTCTTGCCAAAGAGGCCATCGGCACGTGTGACCACCTGTACAAATGATGTCGCCCATTACCGTCAACCGCTACGGTCGTGGGGGGTGTCAACAGAAGTGGGCCCACACATATGTGCATCATGTACACTATATAGGTACATGTAGCCCGCTGATGCCTGCCTCTTTTGGCTCAAGGCAATGACCTTACCTTGACGGCAAGGTCCTGACAGTAAAACAAGAGCGAGCAGTCTTCGACTTGTGATCATACTTCTATACCTTTGATATACTGACTTATTACAGCAGTTATACCGGTGGTACTGCCGTTGACAATTTTTATTAATGTTCATCCTCTTTCACACTATGTGCTGTATGGTATGGTATGCAGTCTTTTGGTCATTCGTTGGGTGAACTGGTCAAGTGTCACTTACTCCACGCAGGATGGCTTGACTGGCAGTGCCTGGGGTGATTGGGCCAACTACACTGCTTCTCCTTTGCGTGGCTGTGAGAATGAGCTGGGTGTGCAGCCTCCTTTGGACTTCTGGGATCCAGCTGGGCTCTCTTCGGACGGCAGTGTTGAGAACTTCAAGCGACTTCGTCAGACTGAGCTGAAGCATGGTTGCATTTCGATGTTCGCAACGATCGAATACACCACGCCAGAAATCACTGGCAAATTCCTTGGCTACTTGTCTCCTTCTGCTGGCTTGAAGTTTGCAGATGTGCCCAATGGTCTTGCCGCAATCTCCAAAGTGCCAGTAGCAGGTTGGGGTCAGATTTTGGCCTACATGGCATTCTGCGCTGGTGCTGCAGCTGGACACCTTCGATGGACGAATGAGACCTGTCAGGTGGTGCTGCGTTTGCGAGGAGGCATGCAGATCTTTGTGAAGACGTTGACTGGCAAGACCATCACATTGGATGTGGAGGCTAGCGACACCATTGACAACGTCAAGGCCAAGATTCACGAGAAGGTGGGCATCCCATCTGAATTGCAAAGACTGATCTTTGCAGGCAAGCAGCTTGAGGATGGCCGCGCCCCGAACGATTACAACATCCAGAAGGAGTCGACAGTACACTTGGTGCTTCGGCTCAGAGGGGGCATGAATCCGTGGAGTGCCAGCAGAAATCAAACTTTCCATGCTGGATGCTCCCAGAAAGGAGCATCACCATACGCAAATTTTTTCGCGAAGGCAGGGGGTGGTTGAGACAAACAGTGTACGGACAACTTACTCGATGTTGATTTTTTGTCGTAAACCTCGTTTTTTTTCGATTGTTGTCGGGATTGGCTGGACAGGGTCAAGGAAAGGGTGTGCATCAGCCAGCACCAGTACCACAAGTACCAGTACCAGCACCACCACAAGTACCAGTACCAGCACCACCACAAGTACCAGTACCAGCACCACCACAAGTACCAGTACCAGCACCACCACAAGCGCCAGCACCAGCACCACCACAAGTGCAAGAACCAGCACCACCACAAGTGCAAGAACCAGCGCCGCAGCGATTCGAGTACCAGGCACTGCGCTGCATCAGTTTTGACAGTCGGACAGTTTGACAAAACCTTTTTGACAAACATTTCCAATTTTTATTGGGGCAGATGGTTGCAGGGTGCTGTGACGATCCAACGCCACATTCGTGGCTTCTTGGTGCGTCTTGCCATTGGTGGCAACAAGGTGAACTTGGGCTGAACACTATCACAGAGTTCAGCCAAGATGAAAGGTTTTCACGGTTGTCAGGCTGTGAATGGTGATACTCATGTCTTTTTGTTTTGGTTGTTTGAGATGTTTTACCTTTAGCAATCTGTTCAGACTTTCTGGCTGGGCGGTACTAGAGAAGATAAGATGTGATATACATATTGAATCATCATGGAATATATTTTTTATTTCTATATATACTATACATATTATATATATATTTATTTAGGGTTNTTTAGGGTTGACAGATCGCAGGATACGTCAATATGTTTGCCTTTATTGGCACCAATTTTTGTGACTTGATGACTGGTGGTGAAACAGACCAGATGGACAAGCACCACGCTGCTGATTGTCAGGACCAAGATGTTGGTGCTACCTCGGGCCCTTTACGTGGCAACGAGGTGAACTTGGGCTGAACACTATCACAGAGTTCAGCCAAGATGAAAGGTTTTCACGGTTGTCAGGCTGTGAATGGTGATACTCATGTCTTTTTGTTTTGGTTGTTTGAGATGTTTTACCTTTAGCAATCTGTTCAGACTTTCTGGCTGGGCGGTACCAGAGAAATTTAATGTGATATACATATTGAATCATCATGGCATATATTTTTTATTTCTATATTGTTAACAGAACTGGTGTCATACACGTACCTTATATATGTACATCATATGTACATATTTGACGTCCTATCTTTCCCATTTGGCTCAAGGCACCGACCTTACTGAGATTGCGAGGTTAGGTCCAAAAGTGAGTGAAGAGTGAGCTGCATCGCACCTATTGCATAGTAACTGTTCTACAATACTGACCATAATAGGCAGATATATCGGGGTCATATCCCTTGACAGGTTATCAGCCGTACATTGTTTCGACAATAAACCAAAGAGTTGTGAGATTTGTCAAGACACATAGTTGGGTTGGTGTTCACCACCCGCTTAATGTCGCTAACAAACTCTCCTGCGGAGACGCCTGACTTTGCCGCTCCTGCCGAAACTAACACGGTGAGTGACCAAACGGTAGCGAGCGTGAGTTCCGATAGTCTACTAACCGAAAGGAGATCGGGTAGATCTAACTTGTCATGGAGCATAATAAGGCAGAGTCAGCAAGAACAACGAGTGGAAGAAACACCGATGAATGTAGAGGTTACTGACATGGGTGATAGATCAAGAGCTCCCAAAAGGTCAGAGAATCGTGCAAACAGGGCTCCATACCCATCCAAATCTCCGAAGAGAAGTGGTGATGCCAGCAGTTCTGGACAACCACAGCCGAGCGCTGATCAAAGGTTGGAAGAAATGTTACGAAGGCATAACATGGAAGTTACATCTAGGGAACATGGTAGGATAGCTGGGAACAACTTGGTGGGTGCACCCCCAAGGAGGAATGTAAGCCCATCCATGGCATTGAAAATGAGCTCACCTCCAAGGGAATTAACACGGACCTTCCAAAATGAACCCCAACATATACCGATTACCGATGTAACTAGCGATGAGAACGGTAGAAACGTAGAGGACCCTGGTAGAGACTTGAGCGGTAGGAGGTCTTCCATGAGCCGAGAGATTAGTGAGCTGACCCAAAGGCAGTTGACGTCCGAGGTCATCATTGCGGAGATGTTCAATCAGAAAGTCGAAGCCGAGGTTCATCAACGAAATCTCGAACAAGAACTATCCCAAGAGGTTCATATGTTCAATCATGCACAAACGATCATCAGCGAAATGCAAGCTGCATTTAGTGTTGAAGATCAGGGTTGCATCCGGAGAATTGAAATGTTGGAAGCCCAAAGGAACGAATACGCTACGGGATTGGTTGAGCTAGGGAATCGAGCAGAGTCTGTACTACAAGAACGTAATGTCGAATACAGCGAAGAACTAGCTAGAGTTAGACAAAGATCCGAAGCGTATGTTGGATATCAAGATGAGAACATTTCGAGAATAAGGCACGAACTGACAACTGCAAATGATGAGTTACAACAAAGTATTCAAAGTCGATCAGTTATCCTACAATCGGAGAGAGAAATAGCTCATATGAATGAAATGATGAAAAATGAGATATCCGTTCAGAGAACAAGTATCAAGAATCAGGAATCCGAGATGTCCTTGATGCAAAATTCCATGAGAGATAGGCTCTCCATCTTCAATTCGGAAGTATCGAATCTTCAATCCACGATTCAGAGTCAAAGGGAGTTACAGATTCAACGATCCGGATTCACTGAGGAGGAAGTCATGTCTTTCATAAGTAGGAAAATAGATGAAGCAAACAGACGGAGTGAATCAGAGATTATGAAATTGAGTAACGAGCTGCAAAATGAACACAATGTAGCTAGAATGTTTCGGGGAAGGTATGATGATATAACGAGGGGAACGAATGGAAAGGACCCCAACTCTGATTCCTTGGTAATAGCATTAAAGGATAGACTCGACCGAGAGGCATCATATGCTGACACTCAGGAAACAAAGATTGTTGATCTAAGGAGTCAACTATCAGATGTCAATCTAGAACTTCATTCAGAAAAGCAAGAAGTAATGAACCGAGAACGAAAGAGTGAAAGATTTCTGGAGAAGTTGATTGATAAGGAACGCAATGAGAAAGAGTCCGAAAAGAAATTACGAGAGAAGGATAGGAGAATAGAATACCTGGAATCGGAAACTGAGAGGTTAAGGGATGATAGGAACGAGCAACGTGAATATTGTCAACAGTTGTATGAAGAACTATGGGGAACTGAGGAGTATCCGGAGTATGAAGGAGCCGAAACAGGTAGAACTGAACGCGCCGAAGCCGCTAGAGCTGAATCTTCGGACAAGTCGAAGATTTCACGAAAGGAAGCGGATAAGGTCATCGTTCCACCATGGCCGAAATCGCATGATTTAGGCAGTTGGAAGAGCCAACTACTGTCGAATGTATTGAGTGCATGTGCCGATACCGATGTGGATATCGTGGCTGAACGAAGCATTCGTGTTGAATCCCGATATAACTGGGATGAGTAATTCGGGAGGTTCAAGGTTTACCACTATCGACGTAAAATTAGCTAATGCTCTCAACGCCATGATTGCATCCTCTGGAGACAATGGTAAGGAGATAGCAATGGATATTAAGGTTATGACCTTTGAAATGGCTAACAAGAACCCTCCAGAGATCATTCGTGGAAGGCAGATAGTGGCGATGATACTGGACAGTTTCCGAAGTGCTACTCACACAGATTTGGCATTTACGGGTAAGCATCTCTATGAGCTAGCCTACCCTGGTGACAATAAGTTGAGTTTGTTCAAGAGCCAATGGATTCATATCCTTTCAGCTATGAGGGATGATGATAAACCCCGAGGATTAGCTCTTAGGGATATCCTGTTCGACAAAATCAAAGGATCCCATTCTATGGCATTTGACATCAGATATTACAAGAACAAGCCTGAAGGGCATGAGGATAAGACATATGAATGGCTTATGGAGACAATAACTAGAACAATTGCCACTGAACGGGAAGAAAAGAACAGGTTGGAAAAGTTAAAAGGAGTTAATCAAATTGTTGCAAATCCCAAAGCTCTCGCAGCTGAGAAACCAGGGAAGAAAGAAAATCCACAGGAAAATGCTAAGGCTGCTGCCAAAGCGACAAATGAAAATGCTGCCCCAGTAGTTCCTAGACCCCCTCAGAAGGAACACAATGAATATGCCAAAGGAAAGGGCAAGTATGAGAAGGGGAAAGGAAAGGGCAAGAACAAGGATAAAAATAGAGATAGATCAGCCAGCGTAGATAGGAAGAACATTCCATGTGTTTATCACTTTCAAAAGGGAGGATGCTCCAAGGGAAAAGATTGTCCTTTCAGTCATTCCAAGAAGAAATGGTCTCGTGGTTCCAGTTCTGGACCAGGAGGCGGTAAGGGTAATCCCAAGAATGACAGATCAGCATCACCCAAGCCGAAGAGTGAAAAGCCGTGCTTTCTATTTGCAAAGGGACAATGCACTAGAACGGATTGTCCATACAAGCATGACAGCAGTGCTGCACCAGCAGAGAATGGAGGCTGCCGCCGCGAAGGCCAAAGCTGCCGCCGTGGTAGTTCAGGTCAAACGGGAAGATGACAATGGTTTCCTTTCTGATTGGTCTGACAACGAGGATTCCTCTCCTGTTGCGGCAGGGAAAGTGTACAGAATGAGGAGAACAAGTCATGTTGTGAAGGACAAAGTCGTAAAAATTAGGAGAAAACCTGAGATGATTCACATTGATGTTGGTATGAATACAACAGGACTGCCTAAGAGAACGAAGAAGAGGGAAAACAAGCCTAGGTACGTCAAAGGAGATTTCCTAGAATCAGAAACGTTCAAGCATCAAACGGCCGTGAACCAATTGATTGCTAGAGCAAAGGCAAAAGTCCTGAACAATGAAATCATGGGAAGGAAACCGGAGATCAAGGTCATCATAGGAAAAGGTATGTATGTTAGGGTACGATGGAGGAATGACGAAATGTTGGAAGAAGTTATGAAGATGAGCAACAAGAAGGGAAAGTATAAGAGTCATTCATGTGCATCAGCTGAACCATAGGACAAATCAGTGCGTTTCATAATGGATACCGGATGTGGGCACGATTTGATATCCCAAAGGAAAGTCAAAGAACTGGATCTAGAGACATTCTTAGACAATGATGGCATGACTTTCATGACTGCAAACGGCCTGACCGATTCCAATGAAATAACGATCATGGAGCATGAGGGGCTAGGACGATGCAAGTTACATGTGTTGAATCAGACCCCCGCAGTATTATCGGTTGGGAGTAGATGCAGCAAAGAGGGATACTCTTTCGTATGGCCTAAGGGAGAAGATATGAAACCCGCAATGATCAGTGATGATGGGATATGTACCCTTCTTGAGGTTGATGGAGATATTCCTTACTTGATCCCGGGACGTACTCCAAAGGATGAAGAAATGAAGGAGAACCGTACAAAGCTAATTGAGCACTTAGGATCACTGATTGCAAAGTTAAAACAAAAGGAGTCGGATGAAAATGTCAATCAACCAATGGCCGCCGCCGGTGAAGAGCCTGATGATGACATACTTGCCTCCGAACCGGAAGATGAGGGGCGCGGCGATGAGCCTGAAGTCGGCGAGAGGGAAGGGCCACCTGAGCCTGAAGTCAGACCCGACGAGGATCATGATGGTATTATAGAGGTTGATGTAGAACATGGGGCTCCTAGGTATGCTAAACCAGGTTCATTGAAAAGAGAAGCCAAAACATTAGATCACCTACTAACGCATCGGTACAGTAACCCTTACTGCGACTCTTGCATTAGAGCAAAAATGAGACACTTTAAAACACGTAAGAATGCGTTCAAACGGAAGTTGTCTAAGTTTGGTGATTTAATTACGTTTGACTTCGTGGACATGGGGAAAGCATTGGAAGTAGGTTGGAGAGAGCACAAGGCATTGCTGGTAATCCGCGACAGATTCACGGGGATGGTGCTCGGTTCACCGGTGCCAGATAAGTCCTCTGAGACGGTCGTAAGGGTAATCAGGAGTTTCATAGGAGATCGAAAGATCGTTTGTGCATATTCCGACAATGCGCCATCCTTCGAAGCAGCCATGCGTGAACTTGGCGTCCCATTAGACTTCTCACTTCCCGGAAGAAGCGTGACTAACAGCATAGCTGAGCGAAACAATTTGTTTATCATCGATACTGCATCGACATGCCTGCTGCATGCAGGACTCCCGGCATGCTTCTGGTCATACGCAGTCGAGTATGTGAGTCACGCGTTAAACATTGAGCGATTGGAAGATGGGAGTGCATGGGAGAAAATGCACAAAGAGAAATTCGGGGGAAAGATGATTCCTTTCGGAGCCAAAGTGTATTTCAAGCCTAGTGAAGCAAGAAAGGCCGAGGCACCATCCAAGTTCAGTCCCAGAGGAATAGCTGGAGTATTCGCAGGATACGTGCTTAAGTCTGGGATGAATTGGGGGAGACAAATGTTGGTTTGGTCTTTGGAAGTCATGTCCACACTTACCCTAGCTTTCGATTTGGAAAAGGTACCACCCAGAGCATCTGATCCACACGTTACCGAAGTAGTTACCATGGTAGAACCCATCGAATTCCCATTGAAGGAAACATATGAGAAAACAAATGGGACAATTGAAGGATTGAGAAACAGGGATGACCATGGAATAGAGGATGACATCGAAGACGAACATGAAGGTGACGATGATGATGAAGATGGTGATGACGGTGGAGATAAGAAGAAAAAGAAGTCCATGAAAGTTGACGAAGCAAAGCCTAAGTTGCTACACTACTCAGAGGGCATAGCATCAGACGGGGTTGTCTACGTCAATGACATTGGAGACGAAGTGAAGCTGGACTCCAGGGGTAGACCATACAGGGTAGGAAGCGACGGAAGGAAGTTAATGCCATCAAAGCGGCCTGCTAGATACATCACCCCAGAAGAGTGGAAAGCTATGAGTATGAGAGAGAGAGAAGCATCAGCCAACACCTACGGATGAGGTAGCAAGGGAAGAAGTGGAAGAAGAAGACAAAACTGCTAGGAGGAAATCAAAGAAAAAGAAGAAAGAAGAAAAGAAAGATAAGAAGAAATCCAAGAAGGACAAGAAGGAAAAAGATGACGCTGATGACGATGAGCATGAAGGATCCGGGGGCGGGGAGCTTGAGGATATGTTTGAAGCCCTGGCTCGATCGGAAGCTGAAGCTAGATCATCCAAGGACAAGGACAAGGCTACCCCAGCAACCCTAACTTCTGAGGACGAAGTGTCGACTGATGGTGAGGGTTCCGTTCCCGAATCTATATCATATCCCGAAGAGTGGTTAGAATGGGAGGAATTCGTAAGCCAACAGGAAGGACCAAACTCGGAGGTATCGGAGAAACCGAAACATGTGTATGAGGCATTAGTATGCACTGCCGAATATCACAGCGGTCCAAAATCCCCATACAAGATCAACAAAGAAAAGATAGTCGCTCCTTCAATGCCATGTATCAACACAGGAGGAAGTGATGAACATCGCAACAAGGTCATAGAGCCACAACTACCATTTCCAGCAGCGGTTTCCAGACCTGTTTCTAGAAAGGAAATGTTAGAGAACCCCGAAGCTCTAAAGAAGATGAGGGATGAATGGAGTGGACTTACTGAACAAGGGACTTTCGAATTCGGTACTGCTAAGAACCCATTGATCTTTGAATATGATGCCATTAGACATGAAGGGAAACAAAACGATGAAGAAATTCATTTTGGCAGGGTTCATGGAATCATGGTTGAGAAACACTGGCAGTTACCTAAGGAGGACCCAAGAAGGAAGTTCAAAGGCAGAGCCGTATTACTAGGTAATAAGGTTACCAACCAGAATATAGAAGCTGCCTTCTTTCAAGATTTAGGGAATTCTCCCGCCACTTTTGAAGCGGCCAGATGGGCAGATCTATATGGTTTGTTGCCAAATAACTCAGTGATGTTGGCAGATGCCGTGCGTGCATACATCCAAGCGGAATTAAAGGGTCCACGGTTCTTCGTAGAACTCCCACCTGAGGCATGGTCCTCATGGGTGAACTTACAAGAGTACCGTCGACCAGTCGTAAGACTCAGGAAAGCCCTATATGGACATCCGGACTCCGGAACCATGTCAAAACAACATTGTGACAAAGCGGTCAAGGAAGTAGGGTTCGTAGCTGTAGGTCCTGAATGGCCATCTACTTATTATCATAAGGAATTGGAATTGCTCCTGGTGGTATATGTAGATGACTTAAAAATGGCCGGTCCAGAATCCAAGATGAAATTGGGATGGCAGATTAAGTTACGATCTAAACTCGATTTAGAACCCGAAACCGAACTAGGGTTATACCTAGGGTGCCAGTTAGTAAGGGGTCAAACCAAGCTTAAAGATGGTACCAAAGTATCCACCATTACGTATGACATGGAAAGTTTTCTAGAGCAGAGTGTCCAGAAGTATTTGGAGATCGTGGGGAAGGACGTATCATTGAAGAGCGTACCAACTCCATCGCTTCCGGAGGATGCGAAGGATCACCCTGCCCGAGCTCCATGCGGAGACGGTCCTGTCAGTCAATGTACATGGTGTGGAACAGTGCATCCCATTACGGNGTATTGATGAAATTGCTCTACGCTGCACGTATCGCTAGGTTTGATTTGCTACGAAGCATCAATATGCTAGCGCGAAATGTAACGAAATGGTCAAAGCAGGACGATGTCAGACTGCACCATTTGATGTGTTATGTCCAATCAACCAAGAGTAAGAAATTGATTGGTTGGGTTGGTAACAACACCCTTAAAGAGCTATCTGTTGGGATATATGCCGATGCGGACTATGCGGGATGTGGCCAATCCCTCCGATCTACATCTGGCTCACACATGATGGCTTTCGGATCGCATACGCGATTCCCGCTTGCTGGGGGGTCTAAAAGACAAGGATGTGTTAGTCACTCCACCCCCGAAGCCGAAATTGTCGCTGCAGATTATGCATTACGAACACATGCCGTTCCAATCATCAGTCTATGGAAAACGTTGGTGGGGAGTGATCCCAAAATCATATTCCATGATGACAACCAAGGTATGATTGCTATTATCCGCAGTGGACAAAATCCTACCATGCGTCACTTAGAAAGGACACATGGTATTAGTATTCAATGGATGCATGAAATATTTCAGAATGACCTGATCTATCTTGTCTACGAAGTAACGTCTAAGATGTGTGCTGATATTCACACCAAAGCGTTCAAGGATCATATGACCTGGAGGCGGGCATGCATGCTTATTAACATTCTATCTTACGATGATATTTCTTCAGACGACATGTGGTCAATCATGCAACCAACACACGATACATCCACAGGGTTGGATCAACATTATAAGAAAAGAAATGCTACTGTTCCTACATTCCCATACACGGAAACGCCAATACTTCCACCAGATTTATATGAATCAGGTATGACAAGCAAAGAAGGATTGCAGGAAATCCCCAACATTGATCCGTTTGTTGTTGTCAAAACCCCACGTCTATACCGAACATATCCAGCGGGTATCCCAAACAAGTCGTGGTTACGATCCACTTGGGTACTCCGCAACGGACAATGGACCAAAATCGAAGACAAAGTTCATCCATTGTTAGGTCCAAATCGTTTTGACAATTGGGCTGAACGTGCGGTGTTTCAGTTCCATCCGATTCACACCAACGCATCGCCAGTCGTTCCATATTATCCACGACTCGAACTGTCCATCGCTGATCTCTTTCACCCGCACACGATTGATCATCCGACATTCGTCAATGCACTCACTGAACCTCAGGTTATCGTGACCAATGCGCTCCTACGCATCGCTCATGGGGGGTGGGATGTGAGTACAGTACTTATTTCGGAGAATCACAACGTTGTTCAAACAAACGATATGAGTGGATTCAAAGACAAAAGAACGAAAGATTACTGGGTAGAAGAAGGAAATCAGGTAATTCGAGTACACAACAAACCAAGGAGTAATTTGTTTATCCCCAAAGAATCGTCACACCCAACAATACAAGAATACATGCTAAAAGATGAAAGGAGAACGTTGAGAGTAAACGTAAGGGACGAAGACGATTGGAAAGAACGCAAGGATAATTGGAGGACTGGAGAAAACAGAATCCCATTCAAAGGACCAAAGTGGACCGGAAGAACTATATTCACAAGGAGAACTAGGAAGCAATACCTGTCAGCACCTTCAACAAGCATGTACAACCTAAGGACGATCCCATTAAAGGAAATGTTCTTTGTAGGTCATATATCAACCGCGATTAGTGAAGGTAGGGGGGTCAGGTCGGTCACTTTAATCATCGAAAGAAAGAACGGTATTGGAAGTAAAGAATACCGGTTCGAATCGAATGATGAGGATTTTCAGTTGATGGGTCTAGTCGACAAACAAACAAAGGAAGGAGAGGAAAGAGGAATCGTCGTGATGATGCAGGAGATTCCCGACTCCGTACCAAGAATGGTGTTGTTGTGCTCGGAAGAAACGAACTGGTTCACTGTGATGAACACTAAACGTCAAGAGAAGTATGGTAGAAGGGAAGGGACTGGAAGCATCAACTTGTTAGTAGTCACCATTACAATCCATGATGACCTCAACTCAGATTATGGTTTTCATAAAGCATCGTTGTCATTGAGGGATGAGAAAGACACCATGTTCTTTGCTGGACCTTGTACTGGGGTCATCGTGGGCACGTCTAAATAGGAGTAAAGGTCCAGAGAGCGAGGCAATCATCGAAGCGAAAGTCGAAATTTTCAAGCAACTCTGGAGTAGGTTTGAAGAGCTGTTCATATCTTACTATGATAGGCGAATTGGTATATACATTGACATGGAACTGCCCAGAGGATGCGAATATTGGAACAATGATGAAGTTAGGTTCATGATTGAAGGAACTGACTCGTCAATCCATGATTTTGATGGATGTTGTTACGGTCTTAGGCAGAAGTTTGGTGATTCGAACAAGTACATCAAGAAACCATGGAGAATTGATAGTTGGAATATTGAAGTAGGTAGTCAACTTTCATTGAAATGTGACGGAAGACATGAACATGTGCCTTGTGCTGGTAGAGAAACATTGCACACTCAACTGTACACGAGCAAGATTGTGTCCATAATCCTGGAGGAATCAAACAAACGATTCCATGGCATCGAAGCTCAAAGCGATGATGCATGCACCGCCGCTGGTTCAAGCGGAAATGGGAACAAGAAGAAGAAGCACATTGCATTATCATGTGTAGGCAGAAGGAATTTTAAAAATGAAGTGAATCATAGTGAATCCTACACATGTCGCGTCATATTCCGAATTGTTGAGCTGATACTTCACACAATTGTTCCAATCAATAAGATATCATCCAAGCCAAAGCTTCGGTGGACTTGTTCCTCGTTGCTAAAGCGCGGAGGAAATCCCAAGAGGGGAATTTCCTCATCCGGGGCGGCCGGGGCGGGGTGCGCGACGCGATCCGACGGGGAATAAGTCCTGTCCCGACGCCATGGTGGATGCTAGTGGTTCTGGTTCCAGACCACGCAGAGGAGCAGAGAAGACAGATGACAGACCACCATTGTTCGCCAGAGATGATACAAATGCAACAAGATATATGAGAGAGACTGGTGCAATGCTGATGTCGCTCATGCAAGACGAACAAAATGGTGTTATCGTGTTGCCAGCAAAGATAGAAGGCCAACCAAATCACATGACAATCGCTGAAAGCTGGGTCCCATTTGGTATCCCATTCGCCGTTGTCCTTGGGCTTGTCTTATCAAACGTGGTCACAAATAAGGAGACGATCATTCCAACCTTCAAGAGGATGATGAAGAACATTAGGAAGGAAGACATGTCTCTAGACCTAGAAGAAGCATTGGGTCGTCTTAAGAGGATTTGTCACGGTATTAGCCTTGCTGCCGATAATTACACCCAAAGGTTGCATGAAAGGGACACGTGTCTTGTGCGACCAGTAACGGAGAGGCTAGCCGGGACAGAGCAATTGAAGTATGCAGGTGCAGGAGTGCAGAACCTCTTTGACGCCATCCACGCTAGGGGAATGTCGGGGACAATTGGTGATTACATAGGTGTACCAATACCGACTGACAGATCCTACCTCAACAGAGGATCCCCCTTGTATAGTTTGAGGCAAGGTTGGTGGACCGAAATCTTCAACTTAGGAATGCGATCTAATCCTTCAGGAGGGCTAACACTTTTGTTAGACACCTTAGAAGAGATGACTATGATCTTAGGGATCATGTTGAGACAATTGGCATTTTGTATTCGAGTATACAACTATGAGTATAGGAGTACAAGTTATAGAATGTCGATAGTCACAGTGATCGATGATATCATCAATTTGTATAGCGGATCAACGGCAGCCGTTGCATACACCATGCCTGCTAGAGCCGTGGCGATCAACTGCCTCACAGGTATCGTTGC
>DF242436.1:21137-51786 GCA_000507305.1 Breviolum minutum Mf 1.05b.01 | reverse complement strand
CGCTCCTTGAGCTTCTCGATGCCTGCCATCTCCCCATCAGTCGCAGCTCCAGCTACAACATATCTTGAGGCGCCAGCATTGGTATGGGAAGCCCCGTCAACTTCTTGGCAGGACAGCTGCGTTTGTCCATCGTTTCCATGCCCCTTTTCCTCTGGCCTTTGCTCGCTCTCCATTACCATCTGGGAACAAATGATCCACTGTTCTACCTCGGCCTGACTTATTGTAAGCTTGGTTTTGCTTGATCTGGCGTTGCTGGTCCCGCCGTGCTTGCTAAAGGCCACGGCGCCTTCTAGCACGCAAGGCATTGCGACCTCTGGCCAACCTATCCGCCTGATCGGCTTCAGCATCAGAATCTGATTCATCAGCTTCGCTACCTTCATCAGCTTCAGCGTCTGCATCTGCAGCTGCATTGTCAGGCCTTGCGCGTCCTCTGCCCCTGCCCCGCCCACGGCCTCTTCCACGAGCACACCAATCCCTCCATGTTCTTGTAGAAGATTCAAAACGTTTGCAAGATCGTTCATTTGAACGACCACTGGAGAAACTGTTCTTGAGCCCAAACAATATGCGTATGTATTTTTACATTCTTCATCTCACGACCAAAGGCTCCGCATGTTGGTAAAGTCAAAAACTGATGAATCGTTTTTGAGCTTTAAAAAAAGAATATTATTAAAAAAACAAAGATCATTCATAATTCTGTAAGTCATGAAAAAGAACATTGTTGGATCATTTCACTGTTGGGCGCTCCACAGCACTTTCTAAATACANCAGGTTCAACAATACTTCAATCTGAAGTATCTTTTGAAGTAGTGCTGTCTGAAATGACATGTCTACTGATAAGAGCCTGCAAGAGATTGAATTAGTAATTATGTGCTGAGGGATGTGTACTGTCCCCAAATGGCTTGATCGCTCTATACTTGATTGTGATTTGTACTGAAACAGTTTGGGAAAAAATGTGCTGGAAGAGGGAATGGAAACAAGAGGGAGGGCACATGTGATGACTGCAAAGTCACACAGCAATGATGACTGCAAAGTCACACCATACTCCAAAGAAGTTTATGTTTTGTCTGCAGCCATTTCCTGGATCAATATACATTTGAGTGTACATTGTTTTCCTGATTGTGATGCCAGTTCAAAAGAAACCTGCTATGAAGAAGCCTGCTGCTGTCATGAAAACTCCAGCCATGAAAAAGCCAGCTGCAAGAAAGCCTACACCTAAAGCAACTACTGATTCTGATGTGGCCAGGTCTGGTAGCAATAGCCCTTTGCCTCCTATGCCTGATGAGCTGCAACAACTACAGGCTGGTTTGGATAGGTCTGCGCAAAATCCTGAGATTTTGGAAGAAGCATTTCAGGCTTTGGGTGATCCTGAGCCTGAGGTTACTCCAGAGAATAATCCTGAACTGGATCATCTTGAATTGGATCATCTTGAGCAAGTGATGGAAGGCATGATGGATGAAGCTATAAATCCTCCTACTACACCTGCTGCCAAAGCTGCTCCTAAGCCTATTGCTGGTCCTGGAAGTGATGATTCTCCTTGGACTACACAGAGTTCTGATTCTGATTCCTCTCAAACTTTGGAGCTACCTGGAAGGGATGATTTGCCCAAAGGGGCAGATGCTTGCTAAAAGTCTTGGTGAAATTCTGGAAAAAGTTGGTGAAAAATCAGCAGTAAAATAAACTGAAAATCTTACAAATTAAAATTGGTAAGATATTTGTAAGATCAAATCTTACAAATATCTTACAAATGTCTTACAAATGAACATTTGTAAGATAGTTGTAAGATTTTATCTTACAAATGTCTTACAAATATCTTACAAATTTTAATTTGTAAGATTTTCATTTTTTTGGGGTGATCATGATTTGGGCTTGGAAATGGAAATTGGAACAATAAAAATGGAAAATGGAAANGGGTGATCATGATTTGGGCTTGGAAATGGAAATTGGAACAATAAAAATGGAAAATGGAAAGGATTGGGACTGAAAAGTCCATGGCAAACATGTAGAAAACAGTGCCAATTCCACCATATATGTACTGCCTAAAGTACTGGATGTATACTATAATCTTGCAGTTTCCCTGGCTATGATAAAATACTGTTCTTCTCAGTACTTACCACATGACTTTTCAGTCATTGTGGTTTGTCACATGACTTTTCAGTCACTGTGGCATTTTTATACATGACTTTGCGTTCATTGTTTGATTTTCCATACAATCACAGCAATTCATTGAGTTTCCATACAATTGCTTCCATTCTGAATGTAGTCAGTAAAATTGAATATGTGCAACTGAAGCTGTAACCTGACTTTCAAGTGTCAAAGACTCATCTGTCCTTTGCTTTGGCTTCTTTGCAGACATGGCTAAGAGCGCTGCCATGAAAGTCTTGAAGACAAGTATGAAGGCATCACAGACTTCTATGAAGGCTGTCAAGGCCATGAAGGCCAACCAGAAAACATCATCTTCACCAATGAAATCTATGAAGGTTTTGCCAAGTTCCCCTATGAAGTCGATGAAGGTGAAGAAAGATTCTGGAAACAAGGACAAGAACAAGGACAAGGGTGCCAAAGGCAAGAAACTGTCATTGGAGGAGAAGATTCAACTTTGGAGAGAGAAAAACAAGGATGCAGCTTCTGATGCTGAAGAAGAACCTGAATTGTCTCATGAAGAGTGGCAAAAAGTCAATGGAAGATTCAAAACCGCGATGAACAAAAATCAAACTGCAAAAGATGCTTGGGAGAATGCCAGCAACCTGAGCAAAGGCAATGTGCAGAAGGCCAAAAGACAGGCTATGGTAGCTTGGTTGATGGACCCATCATTTGGGAAAGGCTTTCAGCAATACATCCAAACTGTCAGCTATGACCAAAGGCATACCACAACTGAAAGGCCTGAAACCTTCAAACAGCTTCTTGAGCGCTATGATGAGGAGGAGGTTGAGGCCATGGTGGATGCTTGGTACAGTTTCAGCACTTTTTTGTACTAATATTGTTTGAAACATGCAACTTCATATTTATATACATGTCAGTTTTGTTGCATGCAACTTCATATTTATATACATGTCAGTTTTGTTGGAATGATGAATGGCACTTACACATGTTTACATTGAACCACTGCTAGTTGCTCAGGAATCTGGTGAAATACAGGAATTGCCAGCTTCTAAGTCAGGAGTGCACAAGTACATCGACAAGAGCATGTGGGAGAAGAGCAGGACCTTGTCCAAGTCTGTGAAAAACAGGCAGAGTATGGAGAAGGAGCTGGACAATATGGATGAAGAACAGCAACAGGAGATGCAACAGTTCTCTGACAATTTCAGGGCCATCACACCTACTTCAAACTATGATGCAGCTTTTGCGCAGTTGTGGGGTAAAGGCAAGGACAATAAGGACAACAAGGACAACAAGGACAACAAGGACAAGGATAAAAACAAGAAAGACCCATTGGCCAAGCTTGAGGATGATCCTTACAAAAAATGCGGAGATGTCAAGGTTTGGTGTGAGACTGCTGTCACAAAGCTTGAAGTTTTGGAAGGAAAAGGGAAGAAGTCTAAGTACTGGACACCAAAGTTGGCCAAAGAGCTGACTGGACATAAAGATGGTTTGAGGCAACAAGTGAAGCTTTTGACCAAAATCTACCAACAAAGGAAGCTGGAAACTGCCAAAGTCAAGGAGCAGTGCCAAGAAGCTTTGAAAGATCTCAAGACCAGCAACACGTTTATGACCCAGAACAACAAGATCTTGGAAAGGTGAGACTTTGTAATTTGCAGCTGCTGGTGGGTGTACCTATAGCCTAGCTGCTTTGGTTTTTGATTGGAAGGCATAGATTTGTGATCTTTTGATGCCAAAAAAAGTGCGCCATATCTTCAAGACCAATATGTGGAAATACTACAGCTTATATAGACTGTGATCATGCTGGCAACCCTGCAAGTAGAACATTGGATACTCTCACATGCAGACATTCATATTTGTGTCAAACTGCATTTGGTAAAAGCTTCTACACAGATTGTTTTGACACATCAGTAGCTGTGAAGCCACTTATGCAACAAACATGTATCTAGATTTGATTGCTGATAGATCTGACTGATAGATTTGACTCAGTGACTGTGAAGTTTCCCATTTTTCACTGCTGTCTCCATGTATTTCACTTCATACCCATACAGCTTCAGCTTCTGGCTTATATTGTTCAGTTTCTTCTTTGCAGCCATGGTATTACGCAGAATGGTGCATCATATCAGGGAAGAAGATGTGAAAGACATCACTGTTCCATCCTCCCTGGTTCAGATGGGACTTACCCCTGTACCAAAGCAGCACTATTTTGGGAAGCCTCCCAAAGTTTGGCTCAATTTGCATCAGCCCAAAGATGTCAAGCTGGTCCATTACTTCATCAAAAGGTGGGAGAAGAAGAAGCATGTGATGGACAGCTGGCATATGAACAAATCCAGCATCTCATATGAAGCAATCAAGATTTGGCCAGAGAAGTTTGCTGATTACTGGATACCTGATGGGTGTGAAAACTTTGAGAGGAAACCTAAGGGCTATGAAAGAAGATTCGTGTAAAACTGCACTTGCTGAATTTTAGGTAGAGGCTAATTCATTGCAAGGTCTTTCAAAGACTGTGTGTGATTTCATGCACAGCACTGCAACATTTGATCTGGAAGTGTGTGAAAAATCTGCATCCATTTGGTACTGACTGTTTTTCAAGTTTAAAGTGATGTGATATATGTATGTGGCTGACTGAAAAGTCACCTTTTGGTTTTGGGGTTTTGGGGCTTTGCTGGACTGAACAATCCCATTAGGTGTGTTTGTGGCTGACTGAAAAGTCACCTTTTGGTTTTGGGGTCTTGGGGCTTTGCTGGACTGAACCATACCATTAATGATTGGGTGTGTTAAAAGACTCTCATTTCATGCTGCAGCCATTTCTTTTGGCACAAATCATCCAAACCAAAAATTGTNATGAGACATAAGTAAAAAATATATATATATATATACAAATTGTATGTAAGTGTGTATTTGTACTGATTAAACAATGATGAAACAAATACAACCAACCATACTATAGATAGCTACAGGTCTGATTTGTTTGTTCTCAAGAAGCAATGCCACCAGCCATGAAAAGAGCCAAAAAGGACCCAACCATTCTTGCTCAAGAATGGCAAACATGGAGCCCTTTGGCCAATACCCTGCTAACCTTGTGGGGGCAAGGTGAAATTTCAGCACCCACAGTGCAAAAAATTGCACATGCTGCCAAATTGTCTGGCTGCACTAGCCAGGATGTGCAAAGCTTTGCAAGTATAGGGGCTTTTGGTAAACACCACCAAAACTGCCACAGAGATTTAATCAGAAAAATGCCGCAGTCATTGGTGCCTGAATCACTCCCTGTGACTTGCAATGTCAAGGACAGCAAAGCAACTAGTGTTGATGTGAGGCAAATTCCATTAAAGTTGCCTTGCCTTTGGATGCATCATCTTAGCACTGAACTTGATGGAACATTGCTTTTTCAAGGCTTTTTTGGGACTTTGAAATTGGCTGACTTTTGGAGCAAGGTTGATCTGAAGGGTCCAAGATGGAAAGGTCATACATTCATGACAAAGCCAAATTGGAAGCACAAATGCATTCCTCTTGTGATCCATGGCGATGGGGCAGAATTTCAAAACAATGACAGTTTGTTTTCCATATCCTTCAAAGGGCTGCTGAACACAACTGATGATTTCCAAGAGAATTTGTGGATTACAAGCATTCCAAAAAGGGCTGCTTTTGCTGGAGCTGGAGATGTGGAAAGCACTCACCAAACCATATGGAAGTGGGTATCATGGTCTTTGAAAGCCTTGTTCCACAACAAATGGCCTGCAAAAGACCCTTGGGGTCATGATATTTTGGAGTCTTCGGCACTTTTCTGCAAGGTTGGACTCAACATTCTTCCTGATGGATTTTTCTGTGTGCTGATTGGCATCTTAGGCGACATGGAATTTTTCCAGAATGAGCTGGGTCTGAACCATCAAGGCAGTCACACTCCTTGCCACTTGTGTAAATGCAATAGGGATGACATTCCCTGGAATGATTTTTCATCCAAAGCAGCTTGGAGAGCAACCCAGAAAGATGGCGCACAGAAAAGCTTGACACATCCACTCTTTAAAGTTCCTGGAGTCACTGCTCACTCTACTTGTTTGGATGTGCTGCATGTGATGGACTTGGGCTTCACCAGTCATTGCTTGGGAAACATCATTTTTGACTTGGTGGTCTACATATTACCTGGAAGCAGGCAGCAAAACTTAAAGGAGGTGTGGACTTTCATCCAGAGCAATCAGAGAGAGAGTGATCATGGTAAGCAGCTATCGCACTTTACCTTACAGCATTTTTGCAATACCAGCAAGATTTTCAAGACCTACCCACAGATGCACCACTTGAAGGCTGCACAGTGCAGGATGCTGGTCCCTGTGGTTTACCAACTAGCACATCATTTTTCCAAGGGAACCACTGCTTGTGAAAAGAAAGAATCCTTGATGCACAACCTGGATATGTGGTACAATTTTATATATGAACAGCCTATGGTGCCAAATCCTGCTAGAGCAAAAGAAGCTATTGGTTACATGAACAAAGCTCTCCAGTGCTACCAATGGTTGGCAGCTGACGCAGTTGATAAAGGAAAATGCATGTGGAGCATGGTGCCCAAACACCACTATTCTGCTGAAATGGCACATCAAGGGTTTTTTTTGAATCCAAGATTTGTTTGGACCTATGGTTCAGAAGACTATGTTGGGAAATTGAGTGAGTTAGGAGCTAGCTGTATGCGTGGTGTTTCTTCTTTCCATGTCCCTTTTCTGATGGATGAAAAATATTCCATCTTTCAGAGCATTACATTGGCAGTGAAAGCTTGAATGGTTGAAAAAGGTTTGGAGCACTAGTGGGTTANAGTAGTAGTAGTAGTAGTAGTAGGAGTAGGAGTAGGAGTAGCAGTAGCAGTACTTGTAGCAGTAATAGCAGTAGTAGCAGTAGTAGTAGTACTAGAAGTACTAGAATACTAGTAAAGTAGTAGTAGTAGTAGTAGTAGTAGTAGCACTGGTAGTAGTAGCACAGGTAGTAGTAAGCACTGGTGGTAGTAGTAGTAGTAGTAGTAGGACTAGTAATAATAGTACTGGTAGTAAAAGTAGTAATAGTAGTAGAAATAGTAGTAGTACTAGTAGTAATAGTAGTAGTAATAGTAGTAGTAGTAGTAGTAGTAGTAGAAGTAGAAGTAGTAGTAGTAGTAGTAGAAGTAGTAGTAGTAGTAGTAGTAGAGGTAGTAGTAGCAGTAGTAGTAGTACTAGAAGTACTAGAAATACTAGAAATACTAGAAATACGTAGGTAGTAGTAGTAGTAGTAGTAGAAGTAGAAGTAGTAGTAGAAGTAGTAGTAGAAGGAGTAGTAGTAGTAGTAGTAGTAGTAGTTGTTGTTGTTGTTGTTGTTGTAGTTGTAGTATTACTACTAGTACTAGTAGTACTAGGGGCGGGGGTAGTGGTACAGTGGTGGTAGCGGCAGTAGTAGAAGTAGCAGTCGTAGTTGTAGCAATAGAAGATAATAAAAGTACTACGTAGTCGTAGTGGTCATGCTGGTGGTGATAGTGGTGGTACCAGTAGTACTGGGTACTGGGTACAGGGAGGGTCCGTCGACATGGAGCATGAGGACGTGTATATCGAATATCGATGAATTTCTTCTATATTCATATCTTCAGGATTCAAAGTTTCAGTGTACAGTATGTCTTGTTTTCACTCCGCGTCAACCTGTACCTTTGAAGCCGGCTTTGCAAGTCCCTGCTGAGGCACTATGAAAGGCCGTTCTGCAATGCGGCCTGATTCTTCACTGACTTGCCAGCTTGTGCCTGCAACTTGAGTAACTGCAACCACTTTTGAACTTTGCACATACATGAAAGCCCTTCAGCCATCTATGAAATTTCAAGAACGTTTGTCATATAAGCCCAATTCACCGCACACTATGCCAAATCAACATCCAATACTTTGGCTACGTTCGCAAATGAAGCGCAGCCTTTTCATCGCTCTCCTGCACCGGCAACCCGCAGTAGTTTCAACATATTTCAACGAAAAAGTGCTGTGACAAAGAGTTGTTGCAAATGCCCAAATGATTGAAATCAAATCGAATCACATCGATTCACATCGTACATCTTCTGGTTACAAGTGTCGCATGTATATTCCGGCTCACTAACTTCAATTCTCGATGACTCAATGCATAAAACAGGTCCTCTGAACTCATCAGTAAAACCTTGAGCTGGTAGGCGCTGCACATTTTCCTGTCGAATTGCTGACTCGTCCAACTTCCAACGACTCGGTCTGCAAAATCAAACGCTGAAGTCGTCTCAAACTCACACGCCTCAACTCGGCATTCTCGGCCAGGAGTTTGTAGCAAATTCCTGGAATAGTGAAGCTATCACCTCAGTGAAGTTGGAAGTTGATGCCTGTGTCAATAGTGACCAATGTCAACTTCAAAACGCCACCAACATCCCCATATGATTGACGCAGGTGCAGCGTACTTCATCTCTGTGGAACAAAAGCACCACTCTAGTCTAGTCATAATGAGTCTGAGTCATAATCTAGTCATGCATATACTGTAGTTGATGACAGGAACGTTGACGGCAACGAGCATTATCTTTGTGCAAAGACCCTCCCAAAGCACAACACAGCAACTTCGATATCGCACAAATCGCAACTACTCTAGCTAATTTACTTTACATAATTTGAGACTTTCAGCAACTTTCAATCTTCTCAAGTTAAGGCACAAAGATTCTATTTTAAATAAAATCAATTCACATGACAAATTACGTAGCATAATATATACGTAGCATTCAATGCAAACAAATAAGCATTGAAAACCAGTCATAACACACATTGGTCCATATTATTGCATATTATTCAAATATTACTAAGTATATGCATAGAGACTCGCTGTTTTAGAGACGTGGCAGTTGCAATTCTTCTTGGTCTTGCTGCAGCTGCAAGTAACCCACAACAGGGGAGCTACAGGGACAAGCCGGGTCTTTCCAGTCATCCAACTGTATCTGCTAATGAATCTTATCTGCTGCCACGTTTCGTGATACTAGTCTATCGTCATCTATCCTCGGGCAAACAAGGGACTGACAAGGCTGGAGTGCCAGCAATGAAAATTCTCCTGAGCAACCCTTGCCACCTTGCGAATGGTGAAAATCGGTTTTCGAGCAGCCGGTCCTATCACAGTCGTGCTTTTGATTTCAACCAAAGGGCTGTATGATTTGGTCGATCTTGGCATTGGAGCTGGTGACCAAGAAAGAAAACATCTCCTCGTCCTTGGCAAGCAGTGCAATTGTTACACATTCGATGCCGGGTTTCAGGATGTTTCAAGGCACAATGCTATTCTGTTTGTGTTTCAAGAAGTCCAAGTATCTGAGTTAAAGGTCAGTCCCTGGCCCCGAAGGTTGCAATCCTGATAAAGGTCGTAGATCGAAAAGCGCTTGAGGTCCTGATGTCCAAGCGAGTTCAGGCTTGGGATGTTGTGAGTACTTTCCGTAGTGTAGTTTCATGTAGTTTCCTAATCATCCCAACTCTCGCGTCTTCATGACTGTATCAATGCAGCTTCCAGCTTTTGCATGTTCAAAAGGCTTTCAGCATCTGGAAGCACCCTCCAGTTGCGTCGAGGAGCATCCCATCTACTTTTCAAGATCTCCAGTCCTTCCAGGGCTGTCAATGTCTGGCAAACTGCATCGGTACCAGCTAAGCTATCATGCCAAATTTATTTGCACCTCACAAACATACACTAACCAAATACATTTAGTGTGTTGACTCCACTGCATGTGCCCTGGAACATTAATCTCTAGATTCTTCTTAATTCTGCCTTTTTTTCTTTAACTCTGCAGCTTTCATGATTTGTGGTTTGCTCATCTGAAATTATCTGAAGAATGTGTGCAGTAGTTTGGTCTGGAGCTTCTATTTAAATGTATATATGCTGATGCTTTAGATGTGCTGAATGCTGACATCTGATGAGTCATGAGTCATTGTCGTTCTGTAGCTGCTAGTCTCTTTTCAATCTCTTAGTTGTGTATAGATGTTGTAATTCTTGCTATGCAGTAAATATATAAAATTATTGAAATTTATGCATATAAATAATTATATATAAATCCTATCAAGTCTTCGGGCTTTTGAAAAACCTGACCACGGTCCTGGACGTGCCAGGTCAGGCTTCTGTCCACGAACTGACTTCAGAAGCTCCCTCTGGTCGAGCAACCCCTGTACCGTCTTCAAGTCGCAAGAGGCAAAAAGGGTTGGAGGATGGAATATTATGGAATATCAAAGATTTAATGAATATGATGGACACATGGTTTGAAAGGCTATAGTGAACTGCCAGTGTCTGGACCCAGAGAGTGTTTGGTCTTTGGAAGCATCTGAATCTCCCAGTTGCCTTGTGCTTCAACTCCAACACTTCACGACGACTGTCCTGAAGAAACCCAGCCCGGACTAAGTTGACTTGAGTAATGCCGAGTCAAGCTGATGATAACTAAAACCTGACATCTTGCGTGCACTGATTAAAGTTAGAGCAAAGGGACCTGGTCAAAGGGGTATCTTAAAGATCTCTCTGTGCTTTTATGTATCTTTAGAAATGTCTGATGTCTTTTGAACCTTTGGTGTTTTGCGTGCGCTTCTTAGTTCTCCATTTCCGACCTTCTTCGACATGACGAGAGTGACAAGCGAAGGGTTTTTGAAGGCAGTTGAACTTTGCAGTGACAACTTCATAGTTGAACTTGGCAGTGCCAAAAGCCAATGCATAAAGCCCAGTAAGACACTTGCTTGTGACCTGATATAAAATGGATGTTTGGCTCAAGAATATTTGCAAAAAGGTTGGGATTTTCTGACTGACTGCTCTGTTTATTGCCCGCCGCTTCCCATGCTTCCCTTCTCCTGAAGTTCCTGCATGTAAATTTCCTGAGCCTTTAGAGCAGTCACCTGAGACACAAACATTTCTGTGCTGAAACAATTTCTTGAAATCAGCTGAAACGGTACCCGCACCATGAGAAGAAGCCTTGGCTCCAACAGTCGCTCCATTCCCCGGCCTCTGACAGTTGTGACAAAACCATCGCTATTTGCTCGGCCAAATATGCTTCGCCCCGCTCTGCTCCTGGCTTGTATGCAAAGTCATGAACGTAGTACTAGAACTACGATCATAGGTGGGGAAGTATATGCAGTAACTACTATAGAACACGGATGACGCGGAAAGGCCAATGTTCCACGAGACAGGTAGCCATCGGCAGGCTAGGACTTGGCCTCAAGCTTCACTTCAGTTGGAGTGACATATCACCATGTCACCTGGCTTTGCTTTCGCGTGTTCATGCTAGCATTCGTTCTCCATATGCACCCGCAAGCCGTTCCCAAGGGCTTGTTTGATTTTGTTCCGGGCTATACAGTCACCGACCAGAATATACCCACATGAATATGAAGGATATGAAAAAATGAGAGCATGCTTCAACGAACCTTTGAACTGAAACGTGCTGATTATCTTGGAAACCAAGTTCAAAGGTAGGTCGTAGGCTGTGGAGCGTATGAAAGGGGGTTTGTCCAAGAATCTTGATGCCTCCGGGGATCGGGGGTATGGGGCGGGGTGTTTGGAACCATTGAATGCAGATTCAATTATATAAGTCAATTGTTGGGGTTGGGTCCGGGTGGGGTAAGTAGGCAAATAGCATTCACCATATTGTAACGCATTGTAACGCAAAGTCATAGTCTTGTGCTTGTTCAAGACCCAGCAATATCCAACATGCACGTAGTTTCACATGCTGTATAGGTCAATCAGAATGACATGTTGGGTCGATGTTACATTGGGCTTCGTTTTGGCCACAGAATGTGGTTTGGAGCCGTTGCAATGGGATGTTGTCAGCATTCGAAGTCAGTTGGACCTACACCTTGCTACTGCAGTAGTTGTAATATTAGTAATTGACCGTGCACCCGATCAATCACGAGCCCAAAAGTCTGGGCTGGCTTCTGGGTGGCTAGGTCATGATTCACAACTTTGAGCGCTTAGGTTGCAAAAGACTATCTTTTCCGTCTACCGTCCTATCGAGAGAAGGTCCGGGTCTTCTTTTCGGCCTTTTGCCCTTGGAATCCGACAGCTTGATAACAGAAACATGATTCTGGCCGCTTTTGGAATGATGACACCTTCATTGATTGACAAATATTGCTATCCCAGTTGCGAGCCCCTTTTCAATTTCATCAGCTCACGTGCATGTCTCGCACTGGAAATCTTTTCCTTTCCTTGAACGACACAAAGAACAGGCAAACTAGACAAACCAACCTTGCTTGAACTTCGCCAACCGACATACAATGTGAAATGTAGTGAGATGTATAGCAATAGTGTTGTACAACATACATGCAATATATAAATTGAACTTAAATAATTGGTGATGTATGAATAGCATAAGTGATCATCATGCCATTGTATCATATGATATGATATGATATGATACGATATGATATGATATGATATGATATGATAGTTCTCGTATGTGACTGCTGAATGATATCCATGATACATGTAATATACATACATCGCTCACGTGGCAAACTTGACTCGACATGGCCATGAAGCCTTTGCATGCTTGGCACATTAGACTGTAGTGATCACACTATATTAGTATATCATAGTGGATTTATATAAACTATAATAATATCATATATATAAATAAATATATTTTTTTATTATACTTAAAAACATGATAAGACAATATAAGACATGCAATCTTGTGCAAAAACGGGCGCAATACCCTACATAAATACTTCAAGTCAGGAGCGGAGCTTGCAATCGTCCATGAACAGGGACAGCCTCAGCCGAGTCGGGCAGTAAGTTAGGTTCGCTGCGGTTGCCACAAGTTCTCACCCAATGCTTCCAAGGGGCATGAACTTGACATTCTTGATGCCCTCAAATCAGGCAGGGTGCAGTGTGCAGGGTGTTTCCGTAAAACATCCTAAAACATGGCAAGTTGGGCAGTGTGCAAATGTGTGCGTCCACGTATATGCATGTGCGGTCCTTCTTCTTGCGGATCTCGAAGAGCTGTGCTCGAGCTGCCTCTATGTACTTGTCAAGCTCTGACATGGCTTCGGCCAACCGTTCCACATCCACATATGCATCAAGCTGCATAGCAGTGGGACCGTCGGCATCCTGCGCACTCGGGTAGGGTGGCGAACCAAGAATGCCCTTTAGAGTTCACAACGTTTGGAAATTCAAAACCCATCAATTTGGGGCCATGGACGGTCCAGGGCTGGCTCATGAAGGGTACGAGTAGAATGCCTTTGAGTATCTCTTACTGTGTTGTACCACGGCTCCTGTGGTGAAGCAATCCCATGTCTGTTGTGCTAAAACCTAATGCCCTGATATGCCCTGATAATCTAAGGAATTTGGAATTTGGCATGATTCATGATCATCATGTTTTTTTGACAATGTACTTACGGCAATACCACACAAGTACAATCAAGTACATGTACATATGACCTCATCATATTCTATATATATATGTATATGATGTAAATATGATTATAAATAAGATTATGTATAGTCGTTTTGCGGGGTTGTTGTGACTGCATCTCGCTTCCAGGATTTCGCTCCTTCTTGTCTGTGCTGGTGTCCGCTTGCAAAGGGTTGTTGTTGTAAGGTGATCCATGCCGAATCTTCAAGATGTCTTCCCACCAAGCCTGCGTGTTGTCCATGACTTGTCGCATTAGGTCGACTCCTTCGAAAATGTCCTTCTCCATGTCGTCTGACAAAACCAAATCCAAAGGACGATCAGTCTCTCCTAAAGGACGGTCAAAGCCACCAATGCTGTCTTTCTGTGGCAAAGGATCGGCTAATTCGACGAACGCGATGACAGTTTTTCCTTTTCCAGCTGATCCTCCGCAGTCTCGGACAACCAACTTCTTCACAGTGGTTCCTTGCATTCGCATCATGGGCTCTGGCTTGTCCACCACGGCCTTGTCATGACCCAAGGCTAAGCACCCATCGGTGTTGTCACCCCACGCATAGACATTGCCATCGCTTGTGAGGGCATAGCTCATGTGGTCCTTGGTCAAAGTTCAGCGTGGAGCAAGCCTCAAGAATCTTATACAAACACATTGCCCCACAAGTCAATTCCGGCAAGAACATTAAAGACTGTGCGAACTTATATGCTTATCATCATAGTTTGCCTTGGCTAGTTCCGGTTGCCCGTAACTAGATAGGCAAGCTGAAGGTCAGCTGACGGTTCCTCTTGAACGTCGCAACGTGGGCCTCCCATGAGTTTCCTGTGCCAAGCATCCAGTGCCAATACTTGAATCACCGTCTTGGTTCGCAGCCCTTCCACTGCGACAGGGTCGTACCGGCTTTGCTGGTCACTGAGACCCAGCTGGCCTTTGTTGTTGTCGCCCCAGGCATAAACCTGCAATTCAGATCATTTCAGGTCAATCGTCTTGCATGACCAAACCAGATTATATACCGCATATATAATATATCTTGAACAGAGCCTGGTTTCGCATGAAGCCTTGGCCTCCCTTTCTCCGGAGGGTGGCAAGTGTCAGCAAGATGCAGCAACAAGAAAAACGCAAAGGTTTGGCTGTGAAGCCTGTGGGCTACAGCAAATAAAAATAGATCGGTCTAAAGAATAAAATGGGACAAATATACCCTGCAGATTCAAAGGTACAGCCCGGTTACGGTGACAGTGATTGCATTTTTTTGAATGTTCGTTCAAAGTCTATATCTATATCAGGAAAAAAAACATATTGTCACATGGCATACCAAAATTCATACACCCTGGACATCATCAGCAACGGCCCGGGACAGCCTCTCTATAGAATCAGGTATGTGCTGGCATGTGCTGGCCCAAGTGGAAATATGGACCCAGGGCCCTATTTGAAAAAGATCCCAAACCCGCGCTGATCCTGTACAGGAAATCTAGACAAATGGGGATGAATTACACAGTACTTGCATGCACGCAATGACTGGCTTCCATGATGGGGAAAACCTGGAGACTTATGAAGAAAGCCAGTGACAGTAGTTGATCTTGCAGCATGGACTTGACATATCGAATGATAAATATTTCAAAGATCAATTGCACACTTGATGGGAAAAAAACTAGGTATCAATATAAATATGATATATGCACATACGTGTACATAGTTATGCAAAATAATGTAAATATATACCAGTAGTACCGCTCGAGGCGGTGGCGGAAGTTTCAAGAATGGGAAACCTATAGGAGAGATTGGTTGTTGTGAGTCACGGATGACAAAGCAAAAACATTGACTAACTGTCCAACCGACAAACTGCCCAACTGACATCAACTGACTAACTGAGTGATTGACAAATTGACTAACAGACTAACTACCTAGCTAACTGACTAACTGACTAATCGACTAACTGACTGTTTGACCAACTGACTGATTCACTTACTGACAAATTGACTGATTGACTAACTGAGGAACCGACTAACTGACTAGTTGACTACCTGACTAATTGACCATCTGACTAATTAGCTAACTGACTAACTTTTAATCGACTAACTGACTAACTGACTAACTAGCTAATTGGCTAACTGACTAACTGACGGATTAACTCGGGAACTGACTAACTGACAAACTGACTAATTGACTAACTGACTGACACTACTATACTAATTAGTATATATATATATAAATAGACTGTTTTTTAGTTGTAATTGCTTGAAGTAGTGATAAACACACTACCTACCGGGTGGAAAATCGCGTCTACCAGAAAGGTTTGCATTGTTTCATATCTGTTCTTCTGGACATTTTGCTCTTTCATTTTGCGCGCTGTGGCTTTTCAGACTCCGTGCATTTGCAGAATGCCAGGGCATTTTGGGTGAGTTGGCACACCTGTGTTGTGCCAAGGCCATTGCCAGGATCTTTTGTACAAGTCTAGGCCCAGGGGATTGCCAATGATGATTTTGGCACGCATTGAGACACTTTCCGTAAGCGACGACGCCTGAGAACAATTGGGATACGGAGTCAATGAAACCAGTGTGATTAAACACCCGTATCCGCTGCGTATCATCGACCCAGTGTGCAAATTTCAGGATCGTTATTGCATCCTCCGACACCCCGTACACGTACAGAAAAGCACCCGCAGGCTACTACTAGTACAAGTTTTGCGCAAAGGGAGACTAAAGACGCAGAACGAGTACGCTGGTATAAATATCATGATATTGACTTAGGCACATGACAAAATATATAGAGTATGTTACGGTATCATACTTACTATCAAACACCTGTCACTACCTATACCACAAACGGCATCAAACAGCAATGAGTGGGCATCCATTGCAACATACTGATCATACTGACTGCAACGATCCGCACCGTCACTATGCTTGGACTCTGGAGGCTACTGACTAAAGTGTGGCAATGGGGCAGCCTATCCACCAAAGCCATGGGTGCTTTGATGCCCTTCACTTTTCAGGTCATTTGAAACCACCAGCCAACCTTGTTGCCCGACGCAAATCACAACCGGCCTTGCCAGAACTAGTCAGAGCCAACACGTGGTGCCTTCCGTATTGAATATCCACCACCTTGCCCTTGAAATCTGATGGGAAGAAAATCTTCTTTGGGTCCTGTACCTGAGCGGGATCGGCTCGCAAATCGATTTACCGAAACTCATGAACCAAGTCTTAGCTGTGGTACGGAAATCTTCCGTTCAAGAAAACTGAACACAAACGCAAAAGGAAAAAAACAAGAGGGCAAAACACAACGCAAATCACCATGCATAAGGCACAACATTGCAACGCAACAAACCACAACCCACCGTCCCACCCCACCCACAAACACGACACAGCACACCACACCACGACACATAACGCAACAGGACACAGCCACACGGCACATACTAAAATCACACAACATAACAAATCAGAACACATGAAATAACATAACCAAACACAACACATAGCGTTCACATGCAGTTTAGCATAGCAAATTAGAATGGTAAATAGCAAAGCAGTAGCGAAGCATATATTGTGCATTCAAAACAGAATCCCGGCATCTAGTGGGATCAACCGGGATCAACCCTGGAAAATAGGAAAAGGTGATCAAATGCTGTATGTGTGTGCTTTTCCATATAGGTAGCCGCACGAAAAAGAAGCAAGCCGCACTCAGCAGGAAGTAGGCAGCTAAAATGGTGTAGTGGGGAAAGTGTGATCTAAACGAGATGCAAACAAGATCCCCAGGTTCACCCAAATACGCCGGGAGCACCCAAAACGATTTGTGCATTGAACATATTTCTACCACTGCTGTGCTTCAATATGTTATTGTGCCTCGCTGATCGGTTTGAGCCACGTGTTAAAACCACCGAAACCACTCAAATACACGGGCAAAATACGGACACAGAAAACACGCACACATGGCAAGGACATGCGAAAGACAATTGAACGCTAGCGGTTCATGTTCATATGCAAAACTTGAATAACATTTCCAATCAAAACCTACTGTACGCCCCCGAACACTAACATGTCCCGCAAAAAGGGGCCATTTCATAAGAAAAGGGACATTGACCAAGTTCTCAACTGTTCTCAGCAACTAAACAAAAAGTGGAGTTGAAGTGACTTTCCTAAAACCTCCTCCCATAGGAACGGCATAGAGCATAGCAAAGCACATGGCATAGCAAATAGCAGCGCGGCTTGCATAACATAGCATGACGTAGCAATGAAGAACAGCACAGCATCCTTACACACACACTGAGATGAAAGCACCACCCTCCGACCCGTGCACACTGTGAGCAACACAGGCACAGCGAGAACTGAAGTCATCCTCAATAGAGTAATTCTTTCAGGGTGCGTTCACCTGCTCACTGCCCAAGCCCAAACATCCAACTTTGTCCTCGCCCCAAGATACCAGCTGCCCATCCTGCCAAACGAGGAAAAAACAAGGTAAGCGATCAAAAGACACAAGGAGCGGTCTTTCGTGAAGGACTTGAAACCCTTTAAGCCTTAAAGTATTTCACCAGGTTTGTATAGAATTTGAAACCAATTTGGCAGCCTTTTTTACATAAGATGCTGGTGATGAGTCAGAAATGACCTGATGACATCACTTTGCACCAATTTTTGCGAGTTCATGCGAGCTCTGCAAGTGAGAAATTCTTTGCGCTCATCAGTGAAAACACCTAGCCAAGGACTGCTCCCAATATTCACAGGCGACCACCAATCCTTTTCACAAGGCCTTTCTTATCGTCTTTCATGTATGTGTGCAGACTATAAATGAAGCAAACGTAATGAATGGCAACACTGGCACATGATCAAACGACAGTAAATGCAAAGGGAAGACGCAAATGCACACAGGTCAAAAGTGATCAAGTGCAGCAGCTCCATACGGCTCACCGGACACATCACTGTACTTGTTTTTTTCCGAATCTGGTTTCCCACTCGCCTCTTTGAGGGCAATGATGAAGTTCTGGCCAATGATGATGTCACGAATCTTTCCTGGCACCTTCTGAGTGAGGAAAGGAGCCTTGATTACCTCGGTCCAGTCATGGCCAAAAGGATACGGCAAACATCAAAGAAATTTAGTCAAATACTTATGATTCATCTAAACATCTATATGTTCAATTATACTCGTCTGATATTAGTTTGCGGAATTTTGCTCACTTCGATGCTTTCGAATAACATCGTGGTGTTGGATGGCTCCGTGTACTCATCTCAGTGTGATTTTGAATCCGAATGGGCCAAAACCATGCCCACCCAGATTTATTCCTGTCAATAGCGGAGTCTAAATTCCATCAGTCATACTTGCTACCAAGATTCTAATCCTTCTATCTGAGGCATCCACACCCCACAGCCAAAAACAAAAAACTTAGAGAGGAGCCTAATGTAATCCTCCGACTTAACAATCAGTCCATTGGAAATAGGTGATTGGTGATTCAACCTCAATTTCTATCAAACAGGTGGACTGTTTTCTTTTGCACAAGGCATATAAGTAAACCAATTTCTATGCAATTTCCGTCAAACTGGCACGAAAGCCGGGTAGCTCGTTTGCCCCATGTGCCCCACAGCCAGAAGTTATTTTCTGCTGCTGCAGGCGCTCCATCACCTCATTTTGGCAGCATTTTGGCCTTGAACTGCGGCCCTTTTTCAATTGTGGCTATCTTACCCAGTGTGGGCCTAGTGATGTGCTTGCTAAATTTTGGATAGAAAGTCAGTGGAGCAAAAGCATGGCAACTACTTCTTAATTTCTTGATTACTCAACTATCTACTAAAAACAACACAAAAGCCAAACGGAACTCGTAGACAGCGAGTCATACAATGTAGAAGATGACCCATACGCAAGAGCCGGCCCAAGCGAAGGAATCGTTGAGAATAGCACCCATGTGCAGCCAAGTCTGTGATTGAATGTCATACTGCATCATAAAGTCATTATAATTAATATCATCGATTATCAGACTTAAAAGTAGTATACAAAACTCATGTGCATGCAAACTCTGTTTTGTGAGTGAGTGTGTATGATGGTGTCACCCTGGAATTATATAATCAATAGTATAATTATTCAAAAAATAGTGTACTGTATCACACTGCGTCTGCTGGACAGCCAATCATCAAATTGCAATGTGTGAAAGTGAAAATACCCGGTACGAGCAAGAAGGTATGCAGAAAGCATGCGCCAGCTTCCCACGTTCTCTCTTCCACATTCCATCACATGACATTCCTCCAAGTTGCCATGCCCAAAGTCGCCAGTCATTAGAGGCAAAGTCAAAAGGCCCAAAATGGCTCAAACATTTTTTAAATCCTGAGCCTGGACTGCAGTTTTTAGCGATGTTGCGTGATGTTGCCTGTATGAAGCGTGACGCTCTGAAGGCGAGTAAAGGGCCTTCACACACACACACACACACACACACACACACTCGCACATACACACGCCGATGCAGCGGATTTTGCAAACATCGGCGTGACGCATTTGGTCATGAAATGTTTTGCAATGTGATGGTGGAAGGAATATGATTGCCCCGACTGCACCCAGGAAGGGCGTTGATTGAAGTGTTGGGAGTAGCATGCAACAAAACGTGAAGCCGTTGTCACTGTACTAGGAGTGGAATCGCTTGCTTCTTGAAACTGGGCGTGGCAAATGGATGTCCTGTAAGTGTAAGATACTGGTAAGATACTGTAAGTATGTGCCACATTGTGCCACAATAGACATATCGGAAGTATAGGGAAAATGGGAATATTTTGGGGAATATGATGGAATATGCCATGGAGTGGGGAATGAGAAGCAGGCCCTCCAAGAAAAACCGCAGACCTGCTAGAAACTGGAGAGAAGGTAGCTTACCCGTGAATCCATGTGATGATTTTGCTGCGCACTCCTCAGGTTCTAAAACGCCGCCACTACTTGAAATGCTCAAAGGTTGGTCAGATTTCTGACTCGACCGGTTCAAATCTGACAAAGAACTAAACTGTTGGGATACAAGCATCTCAGACAACCGACCTGGTACCTGGCTGTCATTCCAGGCCCTTCCAAGACAGTTGTCCTGTGATAGCAACTCCCGCCAGTGCTGTGTTGAGACATAGGGCTAAAAAAGCTATATAGCTTTTGAGATGGCAAGCAAACAAGCAAAGCACGTGAAAAACATGTGTTCACTGCTGGCATGTGCTCACACCTCAGAGACAGCTCAGCTTGTAGCTGTCCACCTTCCGGTCAGTAAGGAAAGGGGCCTTTGAATATGCAAGCTGCAAGCAGTTCACAAAGCGGCAAAAGCGCCTGGGCATGGTATGTGCACGTTATATCAATGTGCGTCGACTTCAGTATTCTGGTCCTGTGATGTCCTGTGGCCGTTTGGTGTGCCTGCCTGGCCGACCACTGTATATGTTTCGAAGGAGTCAGTTCCTGGACAAGCACGGTGGAATGATGGTGTTGCCAACATGTAAATCATCCCACATCAAGACATCCACTGCTGTACAAATATAATATAATCTGTAGACCTATTAAATCCAGAAACCGTTACATGAATGACTCGAATGACATATTTTCAGGAAATTACTGGTAGGGTTATCTAAAAATCATTTCGTAATTTCAAAATAATATATTGATTTGGGCTGTTCAATTACCTTGCCAAACATGAAATTCGCTTCGACTGGCTTTGGGGCGACCTTGCCATTTCCAACGAGGGTATGTGACCATGACTGCGCCCACTTCTCCCCAGTTTATTGGGGCCAAAGGCCCAAAGTTTAAACATCTCCAAAATTCTTCAAATTTCAAGTGAGCCAAGTGTCTCAGAAGGCTTCTTGGAAGCTGCTATCGCCCGCACAATGTCCAACGCTGACAGCACACCCACCTGCACACCGTAAGACATCAACACAGTTGAATTCTTTTCGGTTCGATTGGTCTTTTTGACTTGGACAATGCCCGCGTGGGGTGAATCCAACATGACCCAAACAACATAGCCATATATATATACGTATATATATATATAACCATGGTTAATACAACTTGTAAAAATCAAATTGATATAATAGATTGCTTCTATATACACAACTTTGTCCGAAATATTGCACAGAGTTGGGGGCTCCCCAACAGGTGAAGCAACGCAAGGGATTGAATTTGGATATATCATCGTGCATATATCTAAACACACACACAAAAACATATTAACAATATATATTTATATATAAATACACATTCGACATCTAAATTCAAATAAATCAAATGAACATATCCCACACGCATAAACGCACTTGTATCTACACATAGAACCATGTACATGTTAAAATGCTGTTGCTATCATTGCTATATATTGCTATCATTGTATGTGCATGCTGCATGTGTATGTTGTGGAATTTGGAACTAAACTTTCAAAGCTCAAGGAGCACATTCAAGAACTTCAAACCACTCAATGACATAGGATGCTGCTGAGTCGCAATCTTTGACCTGGCTGGCTCCTCAACCAACAAATGATGCAAGCCTCCCTTGCTCATCACTGCCTCAGTTGCTACACCCAGTACCAGTAACGCGGTGCTGATATGGCGGCATCCTTAAATAAAACACATTAAAACACTGTCTTTTGAAGCTCTTTCTTGCAATGCTATGCGATTCATCAAGCTTTGTCGGAGCCACTGCAGCTTCTGTCAATGATGCAGAAGAGCAAATAGATCGATGCTCTGGGCTGATTCCGGACCTCGATCAGGCTCGTAACGTCGCAATATGAAACCGACGTAGCAGCTGTGAGTACTGATCGGACCCTTCCGCAGCCATTGCAAATTGAATCGTACAAAAATATATAGGCGCGCCTGCCTTCCTAACTGGCACTAATTTTAAAGGGCGCAATCTTGAGTTGAATTTGACTCAGGAGGTTCCACACTGGCAAGGGAAGGATAGGAAAAGATAAGGACAAGGCACATAATGCACATACAGTAATCATCTTGAAAAATACCAGGTAAGGCGGCGGAGCGTACAGTGTATAACCAAAAAGGTGCAGGTTCTTATATTGATGTACTCACTTGATTGGTCAACGTGAGAAAGCCAAACACCCATGAACGACAGGAAGCCTAAGGCTGACAATACAGCCAACAACATGATAAGTGATAAGGAGGGACCACAATAGTCTTATGATCAGGTGACAACTGCAAACAAGGGATTCATCTTTACTTCAGCTTCTTCCCGCAATGGTGATATCGATGCATATTGCAATGGCATTGGCTTTGATTGGCTCTGGCTTTCGTTGTGGTAAAAAGTGCTGGTGTTGCGTGTACCACGTGGCCTGCTGCTGGCCCTTCAGCATCTAGATGCAAGGTGCCGCAAGCTCACCCAGCAAGCCAAGCTTTGCAAACACGCTTGTAAATACTTAAATGAAAATACATGAAGACGCTATGTGTTGTATGTTCTCTAAGTACAAGTGCCACGACTAGCGATAGGCGTCAAATGGCATTTACCCGGTGTATGCCGACCAATCCTTGATCTACGTGCAAAGCAAGAAATCACAAGAAGTCAATAGAAATCATCTTCACTCCTAAACCTTTTGCCAGCCCAGCCTGTGCAGCCATTTTGCCACGCTGACATTTCTGCAGTCGATATTCTCGGAGATGGCCCTCAAAGCATCAGCTGGCGTCACAGCACCGCCAACAATTGCGTGCTCAGTCTTTGCGTCACCTGAAGTGATTATGATGCTCAGAACTGCGAGATGAAGATTGATGAAGATGGTATGGCAATGCAAGACATGTGCATTCAAAATTCATTGTCCATGAAAACGGGGCGGGCAAAGAAATGGTATGAAACTTATACAACACTTTTCCATACTTTTCCGATATGCAAATATGTCACCAATGTCACCTTCGCCTTCTCCCGCGGAGGGGATAGCAAGTACGCAGTTCTGCTTGGCATTGTGCAGGGTATCCAAAGCTTCTGCCAAGCTGTCAGCCAAGGTACCTGGCACTAGTCACTAGACGCCAGTCGGGATCCATGTTGCTGTCCCTCAATTTGGTGTCTGTCCTTCGTTCGTTTCTTTGCCCTCCTTAAGTGGGAGGAACCCAGCTAGCAAACAAATGCAAACAGTTATGTACTTCTCTTCGTTCTAGTGGGCGTACACATAAAATGTTGGTTGTATATGGTTGTACTTGCGCGTGTAAATAGAAGTAACTTGCTGAGAGAGCGCACAACTCAAAACCGGGCCAATTAAACCCTTAGAGTATCTTGGAGTACATGATTTTACAATCAATTAGGTTGATCCCTTGATAACCAATTCCAGGCATTCGTCATCCTCCAGCCCCGAGTTGCGCATGTGGTGCCCACTAGAAGACAATCCCTTGATATCCTTTGCATCCCTTATTAAACAGCTGCGACACAAAATCTCCAAATCAAAACCTCCAAGGCTCTGAAGACACTTGAATCTCGGCCAACTTTCATCAAGCTTCACTGTGTTCCTTTCGTCGAGATACAACTTGGCACTTCACTTCGCAACTTCATGGCCTTGTCCACTGACCACTGCCCCACTTCGGCGACCTGCCCCCAGAGTCTTTCAGCTTGTGAACGCAACTAATTGGCCGGAATAAGCAAACGTCGTTGTAGCATTGTTGTAGCCACAATAAGCATATGGCTAAATTGTCTAGTGAAGACCAGAAGGAGTAGCAAGAACACACGACCAGGAGGAGGAGGAGGAGGAAGGGGAGGGCAAAACAATCACAAAGCGTCTGCTTACTACGTGACATATACAAACAAACATGTGACATGATGTGAAGGCATTACGACATCACTTTAAAGTCTGCATGCACATGATTCAACATTCAACATATTCAAACCACTTGTTGATATGGCCGCATCAAAACTTACTGACTCTCTGACCAAACTTGGCAACATTATGTGTAGAATCTGACTGACCATTCTGCTGCACTTGCGCATATGTTTTCTGTAGTTAATTCAGGTCTCCCCTTGTTGGCTCTGAATGATAGGAATAGCAACACATACCAATCCTGTTTTTGAATTTCAGAATGGTGCCGATAGTAGAGTGAATGATCTAGATACATCTAGAATAAGAATGATCAGCAAGCAACACAACTCGGCCGGCTTAACTACCAGCTTGGAGGAACAGAAGAGAACCATGATGGCGGCCTCCTTCCACGACTCCTCCGAACTTCTTGCCAGCAACCCTCGTGCAATGTCAAGAGCAGAAAGGAGCCGGACATGATTTGAGTCCTCCTCTGCGTTGCACACCAGAAGATGATGGCATGCAAAATCGCCTCGCAGGGTGCTGACCAAGACCATTCCTGAAAGAATTTTCCATGATTTTCCATGCACTGTCCGTCAATGCCAGCCATACTTCCACAATCTTCCAGTGTCCATGAAGACTTGCAAACTATCCAAAGAAGCAACTTTAAGAAAACTCTTGAAAACTCGAATTCAAAAAGCATGAGTTTGACCGGACCCATCTAGAAACAAATCAAGATTTGGTTTTTGAAAACAATGCACTCATCGTATAGTCCACATCGCTTGGTGTCACTTGCCGTCGCCACACCCAAAGCTTGCGGGCAGCCTTTGACCATTGTGGCCATTCTGAAGGCAGCGTCAAACAAGGGCGCATCAGGACGAATAGTCAATGGAGAAATCAAGAAACTTGGCAGCCGCGCCTGAAGACTCTAACTCCCAAGCAGGATAAGCGTGTACCAGCACAGCATGTAACTGCAAATCTAAAACAAACTGACTCGAAGCTGCAAAGCCCGTCCTCTCCGCCATGAATCCACTGGCTCACTGTACAAGTGGAACTGATGCCCTCAACAAAAGCCAACCTCGGACTGCTTGGAGGTTTCATGGCTCTGAGTGACCAAGGCCAATCAAGTTGACCCCCCTTCGGGATAGCAAACAATCAAGAGATCCAAACCCACCCAAACATGAGGAAAAGGCATGAAAGCGCCATGCAAGGAAACCAGCTCCCAAATGACAGGGGACAGCATGTCATTCTCAGTGAGAACTCCCAGAACTGACTGCTCACCATCTAAAATGACCGCCGCTGTCCGCCCTGTAGACTGAAGCAACTTACTTGCTTCCAAAAGAGTGTGTTCTGGTGAGCAAGTTGCTGTGGGCCTGGTAGTGGAGATGCTTCCAACCTTGGGCCGACATGAATGTCTCTCTTTTGACCCCCCAAAAAAGGCATCTCCCAACAAAGAACTGGTTAACACTTCCTGGCAATGTATTGTTGCACCCACTTATTCTTATCATAAATGTCGCTTGTGGGGGAACTGTCAGTACACTTCCCATCAGGGTGATAACCCTGCAAAGGGCGATAAGGGAATATGTAGCAGTGACCCATAAAGCACAATATCGATTTGACACAATCATTACAAATCCTCATGATAAGACATTCGAAATTTGGTTTAGATTATTTTTATGCGCAAGCCTAACGCTGCCTTTCAGATCGGCGACTGGCAAATCAAATGGAGCACTGCTATGAACTACATCACTGCGGGTCATGGCGAGCACCGATGCTTGACACGCGCAAGCTAGTGCGTTCTTCCGATTGTATTAACCTGATCGTGCTTTGACACCGTGGCTTCCAAAGGTTTCTTCCGCGAAACTGTTCTGTTCCATCTGGCTACAAGGTGCCAGCTCTAGGATGGCCAGCAACCTTGTGAAATGAATCTTTATGAAGCAACCTGTTAACATCTGCTAACCATGGTGACATATACAGTACCAAAAGTAGGAAAGCACAAGAGCGCTACGTTTGTGTAACTTTGAGCCAAACAGCAAAGAAGGCCCAAAGTATAGTCCGCGGAGGTCATGACTAGTGAAGTGCGGGCTTGCAAGAACCAATCATACAATGAAACATGTCCAATTTTCCGCACTTAACTTAACTGAAACTATGCAACCCTACGTATTTACTCACCCACAACTTTATGAAGTGGCACGAAGAGTAATACGTGCATGTATGAAATTCTTGAAATTCCCGATCAACCATCCAAATCAGGGCACATACTGCACCCAAACTTCTGTTAAAGATACTTGCTGAGTAGATGAAACCGGGGACAGCCATTTTGAACCATATAAAATCCGTGAAATGGTTGGTTTTGAAGGGGTCAAGCTGGCACATTTTATCACCATCATCCGCCAACCCGAGTCGGCGTGGTTGTGCAAAATCCGCTCGGTAGTTAACACTCCACCATCCAAAAAACTCCAAAATCACTAGCCGCTGCACTAGCCTGTTACAATACTCAAGGGAAATTGGTAGTAGTGCCAGAGTGTCATATTGTGTGACATCAAGAACAGCGTTCAGACAGTTGTGGTTATTTGTTCCTTGACTGAATTTGTCATGGTCGTGGCCGCAAGCTTGTTGCTCAGCGGCCCCGGAATGAGTGAAACTCTTGCAAATGACGCTCGCGCACCCATGCTTGGATTGTGAGAATCTAAATGTTATTAAATGTTGACATTTTTCACTAAGAGGGTGCCACTTATAGCCAAAAGATTGAATCAATGTGATGCCTGCTTGCTGGGACATGCCGCGGCCACCACCTTCGATGCGCCAATTTGCGACTAACTTTGCACAGTTTTTGTACACTTTAAAACCAAAGCAGCCTTCGTCAAACGGACTTGCGGCCATTCAAAACTCATGCAACTGTCCTTGGACCGCTGCCTTATCACGCTTAACCACCTTGAACCTCCTCATGGCATTGGGAGTGAGCATGGCTGAGCCGTGTCAATCATCAGTGCCTGCTCTTGCAACATCCAATTTGCCTTGAGGCGAGCTTGGGAATGCACGATCAAGGTGAGGCATCAAAGCTGCATTGATGAAGTACGAACAGCAAACGACGAATCTCAGAACCAACACCTGTGACACCTGTGGACCATTCCAATGTTTAAAACAGCAATTCGCCTTTTCCCGTCGCTGCTACGAGGGATGCTCGAAGCCTCGGCAAGATGAAAGAATTGCAAGACATGATAGTTCCCAGCCAGACCCAAATTGAGTGAGCTGGCATGCATGCCAACATCAACAAACATCAAGAAACAGCACAAACGAATTTACGTTGTACCTGCACTGCACACATCAAATCTTATTACAGCTCATTACAGCTTTTACCGCCTGTGGTACAGTACGCAAAAAGATAAAAACGTCTTCCGTGCATCAACCATCGACAAAATATGATTATATTTCAACTGAGGTTGACATTGAAATCATTCAGTATCAAATATTGCAATCCAAGGAGCCACACAGTCTTCTTATTCTGTCTAGAATCCTGGAAGTCAGTGGGAGTACGGAGTGTGAACTCATGCAAACACACGACGCCGCACGACAAAACATGCATTATAACCATTTGTAATCGATATAGAAGTGAATGGACGCGAGCAAGCCAAAGCAAGCCGTAATCATTGAATTCAAACTCTATTCAAACTCTTGAGCTCCGCCAGAAGTACCAACTAACCGTGACTAACCGCTGCTGCCTCTCCATCGGCTTCATGCTCGTCCTAACGCAAACAGCTCATGTATGACCAAGTGACCCATACTGCATAGCAATGCGGTAAACTTTAAGTGGACTAACTGACTAGGCGGACTCCTGCTTTGACAATTGCTCTTAGATCAAACGGCATTCCCCCTCATGAAACAACGATAGCACCTGAATATCAGAAAGGAAGTATATAAAAGTTTATAAATCAAAGTCAATATACAAAACTCTGGTTTCAACCACACCCTCCGTCCTCCTCTGCCTCCTCTCCTGCTGTCAGTGTCTGTGTGTGTGTGTGCGCTGGCCCTACCATAGTCAGGCAAATATACGTACAAGCTGTAATGAAGCCGTACTATGAGATCTTTAATCTCTAATTAGTCCACTACGAACCAAAAAGAATGTCTCCCTACATCCTACACCTATCAACATCCTCAAAGATCACAAAACTCCTAATCCTATCTACCCAACGCCTAACTTCGCTGCAAGTGCAAGTTCACTGGGTGTTTGGGTGAAGTACACAGGCTGGTCAACGGCGGACGGTTTGCAGCACTCCTTCTCCAAAAGATGTCAAGTAGCCACGCAAGCGGTTTACACCCATGGAAGCATAAAAATGCTCCGTGACGGACTCCACCATCATTCCACCTCTGAACAAACATGTGGAGGCCTCTAATGCGGGGATCATGGAGGTGCTCCTTTTACTTTTTCATATTATGCTAGGGACTCCGCCAGTTGCTAAACATGATTCCAAGCAAGAGAGTCCGGTCTGGGGCAGAATAGGGTACTATTGGTCGCACACGCGCACGCACAAACATACAGGTAATATCACTGTATAATAATACTTCAATATACTTCAATACACCTCATGTATCGTCATGTTCTGGGTTGCTTGGGTGGGTCAGGCAGTGTTTCCCATTGTCATCCCATTGTCACATTTCACTGATTTGAGGCATGCTGCTGTGTAAACTTCTGGCCGGCGGCTTCTCCTTCAGGAAATGACTATGAAACCACTGCAAGAACTCCTCGAACTCAACGCAGCCACTTCCTTGAATTTGACATGTACCATGAAGCGAAAGATCAGTATCTGTTTGAGTTGTTGGCCAGCCTATCACAATGGGTTCTCGCATTCAGTCTCTAGTGATTCTAGGCAGTGCAGGATCAAAGGTACCCTGTGGGTTTTTGAATCGATTTTGCTCCGGAGAGATGAATGAACGGAAAGGGCCAAAACTTCACGTGACTTAACAACTGCAAATGCTTGATGACTCCCAGACTCAAATCTTTGCCATGGCACCATCTTTGTCGACAATGTTCCAAAGAGCACGCAAATGGTTCTCCTGCAGCATCCTGGTGTCTTGAGTTCCAGAGCACTTATTTCAATGCTCAATACTTCTACAGTCCAAAGCTGGCTGATTGCATTCGTATAGTCTTCAACCGAGTAACGCATCTGCACGGCACAGGGTATGCCGTGCCGTGAGGGCTTTGACAACTCTGCAGAAGTTCTGGTAACTCAAGTAGCCCTTTTTGTCAGTGTCAAAGCGCAGAAACCTGAGGCGTACTATACTATCAAGCAACTACCATTTCGAGAAACTTCGCTTGAAACAAAGGACACGGACAGCGGGACAGTGCATGATTGTGTGATCCATTGTGATTCAATTTGCGTGCTTTGTCCTGGGAAAACACATCACATTTCAAGATGCATCTCGGGAACTCTCTGCGAACCTGAGGCTTGACCGGAACAGGCTTGAGCGTCACAAAAATGCACCCCATGAGAACGAACAAACTTCATGGCGCTACGAGCGCGAATCTTCATCAATCTTCCATACAAAACAGGTGCATACAAATGCATCCTGTATTCGATTCAATTGATTTTCACTAATTTATAATCATAAATGTATATATAATCTCTACCCGTTTCATGGGGGTGGGTGGTTCAAAAATGTAAGTGACATTTTCTGGACTGTTGACACCTTAAAAATGTAATTACATTTTTCCGTTTGGACCTCAATTCTTGTAAGTTACATGACATTTCTTAAGGTCATTCAGTGAAATTCGGGGGTCCAAAAAAGTAACTTACATGACATCTGCTTTTTTTGGAACTTACATTTTCTGGGTGGTTTATGATCAACATTGAGCAACTATAAGCTGTAAATAATCTGACGGGTTCTATCCTTCAATCGTCTTTTAAACGAATAAAACAAATATAATATATATATATATATGTTTCATGATGGCTGGGAAAATGTAAGCTGGGATGGCTAAGGTATACAAAACCACCCCAAAATACAAAAAATGGAGCCTGGTCTCACATGCAGTCCAAATTCCAAGGTCAACATGCTTCAACCCATTTTACAAGAAGCACTGAGACACATTTCATAATGGCTGGGAAAATGTAAGCTGGGAGGGCTTAGGTATACAAAACCTCCAAAAAAAACAAAAAACGCTTGGGCATCACATACATTACAAATTTCCAAAGCCAACATGCTTTCTTGAAATATTTGGTGCTGACCCAGAAATGTAAGCTAACAGAACCAAGGTGTACCAAACCTGGAGAAAAACCCTGGACATGATTGGACATGCACGCTTCACTGCCATGACCACGTGGCTAAAAAAAATCTAAAACATGAAAATATCTGAAGTTGCAATACTTTACATGAATTAGCAGGTACATAAGAAGGGGAACACACCTCTGCCTCACCCGCCTGTTGGGACGGCAAACCCCCTCCCCTCTCTTGTTTTGTTCTGCCACTACACCTTTCCAAGGGTGGGGGGGGGGGG
>DF242436.1:0-21132 GCA_000507305.1 Breviolum minutum Mf 1.05b.01 | reverse complement strand
CCCCCCCCCAAAAAAAAAACCGAACATCCGACGCCTTGGGGGTACCTCAACTTACAGTACATTTAAGGTGGGACCTACCCCCCGAAAAAAAATGTAAACTTCATTTTCGAACACCCCCTGCCAAAATATAGGCTCGGGGGGTATGTTGTGTATGTATATATATATATATGTATAGATTTTAAACTGATTGTAATTGCTCAAACATAATAGTATCAGGCAGGAGATTCAACAAAACTGATGTCGGACACGAGTTGCACATACACAGTGCAAAGGTGCGAGCCAAAAAACACTGTGGGTGTAATCCAAAGGAATGTCGAACTGTCTGGACAGCTTGCGAGTCTCCATCTCGGCATCATCTAGCAAGCACTTCTCGCTGAACATGGTAGAAAGAGACACTCTGCCTTGGGGAAAATCCACTGATGCAGTGCAAATTTGCCTCAAGTTGAAGCCTCCACATGTTCTGTAAGAAGGCCGAATAGCCAACTTACAAAGCTTGACAATGGCCGTCTGCTCTCAGTGCAGCTTGTTATGATTCAACTCTGACTTCCTTTGCGTCTGAGAAACGCGTAATAGGAGGAGTTGGAAGCCTTGTTCCAAAAACGGACAACGGCTGCAAGAGTCGAATGTTGCCTGCCAGCTGGCAGTACACATGACCACTTTTTAGACTCTGTCAAGTTTCACAATAAGGACCTAACCTAACTAGGAGCAATCCCCAAAATCAACAAAGCCTGAAGCGATGCAAACTGCAACATTTGATACTCAATGGCAAATGCTCGAGCATGATGCAGGCTGCATGCTACAAGAAGCCATGCACAGTGTGCACGTGGAACAGTGTGGCGTACGCTGGGGTGTCAAAAATTGCAAAAAAAAATGGAACAATACTCGTTTGGCATACTGTCCCGGTTTCTTTCAGATTTTTATCTTTAGGTTTAAGACTTGATCTGAGTAACCATCTGGGTACCCAACTTTACTATGTCTTATAATTATGTATCTTCTTTGGAAGGGCCCAAGGTCTCCCTCACCTGCACCCCGCCCGAACCTTGGATCCTTTTCTGATTCTCTCATTGCATTGTTTTGTTAGATGCAGATAATAGGCCCCGAGTTCATACTATAATAAGTTATAATTGAAACATAGTTGTGGGTTCCCACCCACTGGCACCACTATATATATATATATATATTCTACTACAATTAAACGAATTACAGTATATTCTCAGGACCCAAACCTCCTAGGTTTTATTTTGGGGCACCGGTTGGGGGATGTACATGACCAATGGACTAGTTGTGCTAATTATGGCGTTTCTGTGGCAATGCTGCACCACAAGAGGATCAAGCTTGTGCACATTGAAGTGCTGTGGGGCTGACATGTTCTGAATTGATTTGGCATTTATTTGCACTGCGAGAGTTGCTCAAGCGTGATTGCTACTTTGACCCACAGTTTACTGAACTCAACCGGTGAGCTGCTTCCAGAATCCAGAATCTGCAGCTTGATGCTATTTCATGCTATTTGGGAACTGCCAAACACCCTTGCCCTTTCCTAGTGCACCCTTTGACATGCTTCTTGGTGACTAAGATTCCTAGAAGTCCAGCTTGTACTCTCCTACAGCTTGCTCTCCATCTTGCTTTTTTGTGAACGCTGTCTGATATGCAAATGTCCCCTTGAGAAAAATCAAACAGATCCAAATCTACACAACAACCAATACCACCAATACCATAATTGCATGTATAGCACATTTAACCACACAATGTGCCAACATGTCTTTCTGTATGTACACAAAACACACACATGTATATATATATAATATAACACACTCAATCTCTACAGACATAATTTTCGGACTGAATCCTTTGGCACCATGGGCCTCCGATATTTGTTTAGCAAGTACAAATTGGATTATATAGTTTGGAGCAACTTCTTGTCCTTAGCCTAGCCCTGCCTGTTGATGACCAAGATTCATGGAAGACCAGCTGCAAGAAACCTCAATTTGGAGATGCTCGGAGTCCATCCAAACTGTCAAAACTTAAGGCTCACGAAGAGGCTTCAAGATCACTTAGGATTTTGAAGGTACCAGTACTTTGGAGTTCTTCGCAAACCGATACGTGCTGAACACACTCAAACAACAAAGGAAACCTCAAAGTTGCAATTTTCGAGACAGGCCACGGGTTTGTGCACCATGCACTGGCAGTGTGTGCACATGCTTGTCACGCCCATCAGGACCAGACTTCAAACTCGCCTTGGACACAAGGCACGGAAGCATGTGCTTGAAGCATCTCTGAAAACATTTTGAAAACACCACAGCACATGCAAGAAGGAAAACATGGACATCATCACGATCATGATGGTCATTGAGTCATCATAATTCGGATCACCATCGCCATATTCAGTATGTATCAAATATTGAGCGACCTCATGCCAGTCGCGGACAGAAAGAAGAGCAGTCTCTTGCTCTCCACTTGTATAAGACGACCCGAAGGCCCACAGAGGTGACCTCCCCTCTCCAACATGCATGTCAAACCAAAAAGCGTCCAACTGTTGGTCTTGTCTTCACCGCCCATGGGGAGCTGCCAAGGGTTTCAAAATGTTTCAATCCACAACCCACGAGAGATCTGTTGAGTCTGTACCATTCGCACTTATCGCATCGTCGCTACCATTCATTGGTGTTTGAACATTGGCAATTTGGATTGATCCGGATTAGTCATGATTGCCAGATTGTACAACCCTCAGAATTTCAATGACTTACCTGAACATCAAACACTGGCTCATCTGCAAGATTTGATAGAAGGACATAGCGCAAAGGGTGTGGAAACACTTTCAAGCAAAACTAGGCGGGCCAATAATCTATGCAATCAGGGTTTCTCTAAGTTTCTTCAATCCTTGCACATGGTACATGGTCTATAAATGAGTGTGATTAGCAAAGTGAAACCACAGTATATAGACTCTAGACAAACTCTGCGTTGCTGCCCGGGAATCGCATTCTGAAGCTAGGATTCTGGGACTATCACAAATATCAAACTGAAATTGGATGAAATGAAAACCACATAAAAACACCTTCACTGGTCTGATGGATGACAAGCAGCGGGCACAAAAGTACCAAAAGTGACATAATAGAATAGATGAGGCAATACATGAAATCCATGTTTGATTTGATTGATGATTCATCACTGCATCACTGCATCACCAAAATCTCTTTACAATTCATAGTATAGCACTAGTATACCCCAACCAATATGAGATACTTCCTTGATGAAAAAAGGGCAATAGCAGCACTGGGGCTATTCTTTGATAAAAGTATCATCCCAATAGATTCAATAGATATCATTCAGTTTGACAGCTGGGAAACAAACAGCTATTTGCTCAAAAATGCTCACGCTCGTTTGCCATAGAATTATAATACACAAATATAATATATATATATATATATACTGGTAAAACAGTATGGTCTGATACTGAAAGAAGTCTCAGCATAAGAGCACATTTAGATTGTGAAGCATCTCTCTCAATCACAGAAATATATTTCAGCAAGTGGATGGTAGGCAAAGAATAAAGAGCTTTGGAACAGAAGTGCATATGTTACATGTAGCAGGGAAAAAGGACACATGTACAAAAGAACACAAGGCCAATGTAAATCATGAACTAAGAAAGGGAGGTTCAATTACAGTACATTGGCAAATGCAAAAATGTACTATGCCCGGAAACCTTGAAGCCTTAAAAAAGATGTTGATTGCCAAGTAAAAGAACGCGTAGGCAGTCTTGAGCCGACAAATGTATTGAGGAAGAAGTTAAACTATCATTCATTGAAAGCTTTGGAGATTCATCATGCAAAATTAAAAGGGACGCAAAGCATATTATATATTCCAGTATTGTCTGAGAGGAAATACCCGGCTGAAAATTTGTTGGCTTAAATAAGAACAAATCGTGTGCGTCCCATATTTCCCAATTTGTAAATGCATCGTGAAAGATTACTTGAATCTAAAAGAGGTCGAGACCTAATGTGTACTGGCGGTAAGACTGATGCCTATACAATCAAGACATTTCATTCACATTGGGATGTTCAAGTCTTTGACAATTGTTTCAACCAATCCGGCCCTATCCCTTCACAAACTAGCAATCATGATAGGGATAATCATGGAACGTACAAAGTGGAAGGCTATGTGTAGATACATGTTGGGTGCTGCTACTTTGCCCAGTGTGTGAAAACATTGTAAAGGATTGCCCAGGCCACAGAAATAACTGGACTAAACAAATGGTCACTTGGTTCGGAGATGCGCCTACAGGAGGTTGATTCTACCGTATACATTCATTGCATTTGCATCGTTCCAATTTCAAATTCAAGCAAAGAATGGAGACATACTTGCAATACATAGTTGAGGTCTCATAGCTCTTCCAAACCGTCGGAGATCGAATACAAAGATCTATAGGCAAGTCCCGGAAAACACAAGCGACGAGGAGTGCTTGCAGTAAGCAGTCCTGACGTTTCTGGGTTGTGCGTTGGTTCTTCCATGTTCTTCCTTTTTGGTTGTTTCACTTCAGTACCCACTTGGGAGCCAATGACCTCTCGCGGGGTCAAACGTGGGCAAAATGCCAAACCTCCCGTTTCACTTTTACCCTTACACTGCCTTAGAGGAGCACCCGCAACGGACAGCCTCCCCTGCACGATTCTGTGCTAATTTGTCCGAGTTGCTCTCTTCACCACTGCCCACGTCCCTTTCGTCAACAGCGAATTTGCGTTCACTGCAACCGCTTCAGGAGGACGCTGTGCCTTCACATGGTTGATGCAGGTAAGCCTATCATTGCCATGTAAAGACTTTCAATTCAAGACATGCATGGATGTTTTCCAACACTGCACTTCAATGAATTCTTACTATCTTCAATCAACGTGTTGGAATGCAGATCTCTGGAACGGATAAGTCAACTGTGCGCTCCATGAAAACATGAAAAACTCCCACCTCACGCGACAGTTTCAGATGCTCATTGATGACCTCTGAAACACCCGAAAGACCCCGCAAAATAGTAATGTTCTTTGGGTCGTAGTGAGTGCCAGTACACCGGAGCTTCACGCAGGACAGCTCCTCAGCTGAAACCAACCCAGTAACCAATCAGAATCGATCAAAAACTGGTATGTTCCATGAAGTGGATCGTGATACTGTGATGACATGTGGTCTATACACCTGTACCGCCTATACCATCCAATAGACAAAGGGGGGAATACGTGTGCGCTAGTGCAATCTCTTCCAACACATGCAAACTTTCATAGATAAGATTGCACTGTATCATACATCACGTAATGCACGCTATATATGCCACACATACAACCACATGTTTGGACATTTCAATCTAAAAACACAAGACAATCATGTGATGATGTTTGTAACACGAGAAACGCAGGAGGCGTAGCGTTTGAAAATGATCCAGATCTAAGGCACTTTGGGAATCAATGACATCATCTGAATAAACATGAATACACAGAAATTGCGATGAATTACGATGTGGAATCACATTCACATTGTAGTCAACCGGGACCAAGGTGCGACTTCAACTCCCAAATCCACAAACAGGAAGTGATCTGGGCGTGCATCTGTTTCCCATTGGTTTGCCCCATTCAGCATGCTATCGACATCTCTCTCCTACAGTGGGACCCGGGACCAACACACCTACCAATACGTGAGGCCAATGATGCACCGCCAAAACAAAATTATTTTCTGGAGCAAAGGACCAAGATCAACAAAGACATATCACAGGACCAAACCTCACCATTTTCCGCATACAATAAATCTGCGCAAACAATCAACATCACATTCTGTGATTCTTCAAATTTCAAAAACTGCAGTTTGGGCTGGGGAAGGCTGCGAGGACGAGCAAGACCAGGGGACTACAACGACTGGGATCAAGGGACCAAAGACAAAGGGACCGTGGGATGATTTAATATCAAACAAAATAAAAAACGTAATGTGATATCATATGATACAAGTAGAGCCGGACAAGCCGGGGGCGGAAGTTTCAAAAAGGAAACGAACGATAAGCCAAAGAAATAATTTGCCTGTACAATGCCACGAAAAATGGCACTGCAACATCACCAAATGCTGCACCTGCCACGAACAAAACAGAGTTTGCCTATAGAACCGCTGAGTCGTTACTTCACGGAACTGTATTTGACTACTTTGGACTCTGTGCATTAACACTTAAGATCTCTAACAATCGAAACAACACATTGTCCGTCGTTTTCCTAAATTCTGAACGACTTTTCACGAATTAACCTCTGTGACGCTTTCACCTTTCTGTTCCCTGTCACCTTGCACCCACACTACCGCCACTAATCCGCCCAAGCTCTTGCCGGCATTTTTTCGACTCCCACAACAAGAGTGTTCACAAATTTCATTCGCCACGTAGCTCACAGCAGCAAATGGGAAAAAAGAATCACTCCACTGCATCTTCTTGTCAAGAGGTTTCTTGTCAAGCCATTTGCCATATGTTGTAGCCAAAACCGAAGTGCACACAGGCAAAGCGCAGCCCACAGCAGCATACGCCATCCACAAAAAATGTGCAACGCTCATAGCAGCAAACGCACAGCAAGGCGCCGAAAACTTCCCCGGCGCCCCAAATGGCTGGCGCACCAAGCCTTCCACAGCGACTGAGCGGTATGGATTTAGTTCTGTACCACAGTGGTCACAGCACCACGCGCAAAGCATCTGGCAGGGCGTATAGAATCATCAGAAGAATTTATACACATGCGTCGCTCACAGCAGCAAACGCACAGCATCAAGCACCAGGATTTCTCTGGGGCAACCACCAACTGTTAGATGTAGCTTAAGTGCCATGTTCCGCCACAGTTTGGACAAACTTGGTTGGTCCTATTCAACCGTGAAGCCCACAGCCAACTTTGATCACATTCAGGTGTTGAACACCAAATGATGCTATCAAATGGATGGCTCCTATCGACGAATCTCTCACTGTCTCTTCTGGGAGCAATCTCCACATATGAAACATCATTTACAATGCGCGGAGACTGCGCGGAGCAACCGCGCTCACCCTCCAACGTCTCCAAATACCGCGCCTGTCCCGAAAAATGACTCTCATGACTGATTCCCCTCACATATGAAGCGTCATTTACATTGCACGGAGCAACAGGCAGCATCCTCCAACCTCACCAAATACTGCGCCTCCCACGCAAAGTTGCACTCCCAAATTCACCCAAATCTAGAAGAAATTTGCCTAAAACGGCTGATGTGCGGCCGATTCGACCATGATCCGAACATGAACTCGTCATCTCGCACCCGCCTGTTCGCGGAGGTTACTTTTCGGGGTTCGGAGACGAAAATAACAACCTTCGCGCCCCGGCTATCTACCCATGCAAATTTCACCAAATGCTGCCTGCCACGAAAAGTGACACTGCAACATCACCAAATGCTGCGCCTGCCGCGAAAAGTGACACTGCATGACACTGCAAACATCACTAAATGCTGCGCCTGCCACAAAAAATGACTCTCATGATTGATCCTGCTCACATATGAAATGTCATTTACAATGCGCGGAGCCACGAAAAATGAGTCTCATGATTGATTCCCGTCACATATGGGCTATGAACCGTCATTTACAATGCACGGAGCAACAGGCAGCATCCTCCAACCTCACCAAATACTGCGCCTGCCACGCAAAGTTGCACTCCCAATACACCCAAATCTAAAAGAAATTTGCCGAAAACGGTTAATAATTTACAATGCGCGGCCGATTCAACCATGATCCGACCATGATCCGAACATGAACTCGTTCTCGCACCCGCTCGTTCGCCGAGGTTACTTTTCGCAGTTCGGAGACGCATTTTGTATTGGAAGTTACAACATTTTGCGCTCCGGCTATCTACCCAAATTTCACCAAATGCTGCCCCTGCCACGAAAAGTGACGCTGCAACACCACCAATTTCTGCGCCTGCCACAAAAAGTGGCCCTGCAACATCACCAAATGCTGCGCCTGCCACGAAAAATGACTCTCATGATTGATCCTGCTCACATATGAAACGTCATTTACAATGCGCGGAGCAACCGCACTCTGAATTGTCACCTTCGTGAATTGTTACTTGACTGAGCTGTTATTTTACTGAACTGCTACTTTACTGAACTCTTACTTTACTGAACTGTGACTTTACTGATCTGTTGCTTGACTGATCTGTTACTTCACTGAACTGTTACTTTACTGAACTGTTACTTTACTGAACTGTTGCTTTTGTGAATTCTTTGCATTTTTAAATCTCCGTAACTCGGAAATTTCTCACTTAAACTTCCTTTGATATTATCATATGATAAAATGATATATACATATATAATGTGATTGTGCAATCACATACAGAACATTCATCCAGCTCCCAGTCCTTCTTTTCCAGGTTTTGAGCGGAACAACGAAAACTCCGCCTTTGGGAACTCCAACCTGACATTCAGATTCAGACTGGCTAAATCAACCAATCAACAATCAACTGCACTGTAATTCTGGCATGTTCAGGACTGCGCAGAAATGAACACTTCTGGAACGTGCAAAAAAATGAGAGTGGCTGGCGGGTGCCGCGTGGCGATGAATTTCAGATCCCGGCATGTTTCAACATGCCTCATATTGCATCACATCATTGCTGTAGTGGCTAAGGAATCCACACAATGATATAGATATATGATATATACAATATATTTTACAATGATTGAACAAATTCAACGCATTCCAGAGCTATGTCTGCTCACTGAGTGGGTATACTCATGAAAGTTTGGGAGGTTAAGCAATGAAAACACTAGTTCCAAGATATATCAGAACATGACCTGCAAATTCAATACAACATTAAACTGCATTTCAATATGCTAATATATAAATTACGTGTATTTGAACTCATGTAAAATTTATATACGTAACTATATGTATATCGATTGCAATATGATTCTATCATTCTAGCAGTAACGTGTATAGTATACAGTCTTTCTCTTGTTTGATTTCTCTCCACAAACGTTCCCCGTGAAACAGGCTGAACATGTTTGTAGCGCCGGCTATCACTATGAAAACAACGACCGCTACCTCCAGAACAACCATGATAATATTTTGACTCGCACCGTTATGACAACGATGCTTCACAAGCTTGGGTCTGCTAATGAAAAGGCACACACCATCAGTGAAGATAGTGAGTCGTCCTGCTACCTTTTTTTCTCCCCAGGTTTCAGAAGGCTCCCTTTATATTCACCAACTCCAGCAGCTAGCAGCTAGCAAAACCATTGCCAGTTGGATGGGATCCAGAATAATCCAGGTCGTGTTGTTCTTCATTGGAGCACCACTTTCGTTTTATATATCCCCATGGTTCTTGATCAATGTGGATATATGTGGATTGATCCCTGCTGATCTACAATCTCTCTCTCTCTCTCGTTCTATGTAAATAAAAATGTTTGGCAATATATTTGCATCATAATTACAATCCCTTTGCCGAGCAACTAATGATTTTGAAGGGCAAGGAGACCTTCTTATGTTTCTTTTTGGCTCCATCCCGCTTCGTCTCATTTCCAGAAAAGTTCACCCTGCTCTTCCGGTTTGCTGTGCCTCTGGCAATCCGAATTTGGCGGCGTCTGAGTGCTAGCGATTGTCAAGTTGCAAAAGCGCCAACATATCCGCACATTGTAAAAATTGGACACAGATCGTTTTATCCTCAACTAATCTCAACTACAAGTCTGAGCTTGTCCTGAGTTTCCTGCCTGGACCACCAAAAATGCTCATTCCCTTTCGAAATTCATTCCTGAGCCAGGCGCCCATGGACAGATCTTTTGCAAGTGCTAAATTCAAGTTCCATCCATGTCCCGCCTGTTCCTTGGCTTGGCAGTACCGAAGTCATCACCTCGGACACTCAAAACTAAGTGTAAAATATCAAGACCCATTGAGACCAAGATAACCTAAAGTGAAATAATATGTACCATGTAATTTATGAACCTATATTTTTATCTATACAAATGAAATTGTGAGAATATAAATATAATCACACACACACACATATATATATATATATACATATATATATTTTTATGTTGTAGTATATCTACGCTTGCGCTTCAATCTCTTTTTGCATCTCATTGCTATAAATATCTAAAAATCCAGTACTGAGGCAATTTCTCAAAAAATGCACAATACGCTTCCGAGTTGCCAGTGGCTGATGATCTCGCACTAGCTCGTTTTCCTCGGCATTAATTCCAGTCCGACTGCAAACAAGACACAGTCAAGAGAACAAGGAAATGATGCAGTGGGCTGCAGTGGTTTCACCGTTTAACATCGTTTAACCATTCCGAGAGGCTTGAACGCGAAGATTCCGCCGGGCTCAGGAGGTCCTTTCGCGAACTGAATTTCACGGAATATGCATGAATCCAAAAACATCCCACAGAAATCTTTCAAGGTCCATGAGTCCATGGCAAAGGAAAAAATTCAAAATACAGGTAGGCTCGCACATGATGGTCTTCTTTATGCTGTGTGGCAAGGTGCTGCGCAATGCTGTGAACCCGTTGCAATATTTGCAAAAAGATATGGAAAAATTAAGTTACGCATTGCTGTGCTATAATCATGTCCCAGGGGGCCTTTTGGTGGGCCGGCATTTCTTGTCTATTTTTGAGCTATCCCCGCAACTGCATTTGCAACATTTGAAGCATGAACGGATCCAGACGTGTTTTCCAATACATGTCATGCCTCTGGTGTGCAATTGACATTCATGGGCAAGTAGTACGTTGTACCTACTGTGCACTAAACAAATTAATACAAACAACCATGTGCAAACATATATATGATATATGTAAATAAATGCAGACTGAGATGAACGATTGCTTTTGTATGCTTTGACTGCATCTCCCTCGAGTGTAGCCAAAGGCGCCTCTGTGTTGCCATGCGAAAAAGCTGGCCTCGGTCAGCATGCAACCACATCAGCATCTGAGCCTACATGGCATGACCTGTGACATATCTGTGGCTATGACATACCATGACAATTCCATGACATACCTTTGACATATCATGCGGGGAAACCTAGAGCTAGAGGGCTGCCTGCACTGTGCTCACAGAACCAAGAACTTCCCCCCTCGACCACGCAAAACAGATTGCAAATTTAATGTCAAGATCCAAGCGTATCCAATTCAAAATAAGGTACTTTGGCTTTGATCCCGCTTTTACTACTGACTCTCTTGACTTGCTTTGAGTTCTGGTGTCACCTCAGTCGGCAAGGCAGCTCAGGATGGTGCCTTCGAAATCTCGAGGTCGCAATCATGCCCCTACAGCCCCTAGATGCCCGTTGTATCCTATTATGATCCAGCACAAGTCATATGATGTCTGATACGGACAAAAATAGTACATGTTATCATCATCTTATATCAACTTAATGTCGCGAATCTAAATGTGCCGAAGTCATGGCGACCAGCGAAGCGATGGTGGCGAGTAATTGCCGCAAGGTCGCTGTCCAACTTGCTTGGCGTGTCACTTTCCCTCAAACCATCATGACTTTCGTCTTCCCAGTCGTCCGCAGCCCCACAGTCGCTTGATTCATGATCCAGATCGGCTTCCTTAATACAAACTTGCAAAGAGCAAGGGAGAAGATGTGCACAAGCTACCACAAGCTACCAGCTCAGTCATCGGTTTCGGACTCTCAAGGAGACATATCGCGGCTCAAAGCAAGGGCAAGGACGCAGGATGCATGAGGCAAGTGATTTTGTGACATCTTTATGAACATAAAGGAGAAAGCGAGACAGATCCCAGCACCCAAAGTAAATTCAAGTATAGAAGCTGCTTTCCTATCCTCTGACCGGATATAGTTTGCTGAACTAGGATGCACAAACAGCTAGAAAAAGACTTACTTGACAAGTAAATTTGTGCTTGCTAGCAGCTATGTCTGCGCCACTGTCTGCGCCACAAACTTCACCTCAATCAGGGGCAGTAACTTTCTGCGGAATACGAAAAGAGGTCGAAAAAGTACAGTACATCAGCAATCTTCCAGACTTCCAGATCATCTTCATGCTTGTGGAGGCAAGCTGACAAAAGCAGTTTCAGCAAAAGCTGTAAGGCACGGGCCTTTGCCTTCCTCGCTCTCCGAGCCTTGCCTCTGGCTGAACGAGCTCCACAGCTCATGTAATTGGCCTTGAAACCCAATTGCCGAGCACATCATAGAAAACATAAGTGAAAAACGATGAATAAGATCATCGACATGATATCATAAAATGTGTAAGAGGACATGTACAAAAAACAAATGCATTGAAAACTACATGCAAAAATATGCGAAAGAGATTAGCTTTTCAGGCATCACTATGCACATCCGGCCCAAAGGTGGCACATCCATGTTGTCCCACATGGGCACTCTTCATCAAAAATTTACTACAAGTCGGTGCAACCATTCATCCTAAAACTCATAATAAAGGAATGGCGTTGCACCGTGTAACGATTTCTGTCCTGTAATTGGCAAATCAAATCCTGGCAAATTTGTTCAACCTTGCTGATGCTTCTGAATGCCCTCCGTTGTGCATGTCCTAGTGGTCCTAGTGTCTAAAGACGTAATTTTTGGTTCGCTTCCCTTCCAAATTAGGCTCTCCAAATGCTAGCCAAAGCACTTTCGGCATTGGAAGCACGCCGGCTCGCAGGAAGGGACTTCCTCAAACATCACGAAAGTAGGACATTGTGGCACCATCTAATTCCAGTGCAGGCCTCACTATAATCTTAAACGTTTGCATTGTACGTGTGTCTTTCTCTCTATGTCGCCTCTGAAAGTGCCGATGTGTCTGGATAAAAAATGATAAAAATAAAATTTATCTGTGTATGTATCTGTGTAATTATGTGATGTGTATATGGTTGCGTGGCTGTGGCTGGGTGGGTGGTCGGATTGGGTTCATGCGTCTGCATCTATACATATGGTCTATCATTGTCGGCCTATCTATCCATCCTTTGATATCTTAGATCCATGCATGCATCCATCTGGCCATGGGGCCACTTCGCTCAACTGGGCCGTTGGCTGCTTTTGGTGTCGTTGTTTCTGCCTAACATCTTATACAGCATAAAGATGCATAAATCATGAAGTATAAACTTCAGAGCAAGGACTTGCGGCCCGGAAACAGCTAGGTGGTGCCTCCAGAGATCTGGATTGGGCGAGGCCACTAGCAAATACATACAATTCAAAATCATGCAATAAACTGTCATCAAAAGTTGAGTATAAATTGAATGCAGTAGACATCAAACGATTCAAACGACCCTAAGTCGAATGGGAGCCGAATGAACAAACCAGTCGCACGCCCGTGCACTCGTGCCGTTGGTGAGCCGAGAATCCCAGCTAAAGGTTCTGACGGCTTAACAACGCTTGGTCGACGAAATGGCCCCTGGTGGTGAGATGATTGAAGAGCTTGATCTGAGGAAACTGAAATATCGCAGTCATCACGTAGTGGCAGCAAAGCAATCTGAGGTGTTCGTCGCATCTTCGGTGATTTGAAAATCTGTGCCTTGGAATTGCTGGTTGAAAGACCTTTCGACAAGAAAACAGTCTGAATCTGTACCTTGGGTGCGTCTTTGCTGAGGTGCTGAGGACTTGCATTCTGCATCAGTATGCCGCATGTGCATCATCTTCATTCATCTTCATTCATCATGTACAATGACCATTCAATGACCATGGGCATCTGTCCTATCTACTTTTGGATTGGCTCGGATGGGTGGACTGCATTGGGGATTAGCTTGGGACGGTTTGGAAGGGGCGGGATTCCTCTAATGCTCCTTCAACGTGGACACAAATTAAATGTATCAGAGGATGCCCTGGCTACTGAAGGTACCACAGCCCACTCCTCATCAACAGTCCTATCCATATCTCAGCAACAGCACAGGAGTCGCGCAACAGCCCTAAGAATGCCTACGGCCAAGCTGACAAGGTGCTTCTGCTTCTGAAAGCCTTTCTCGCTCTTTCAAAAGGTTCTGCCTTCGCACGGGATGCACTAGTCATCTACAGGGAGTAGCATTCGAACAACATGTCATATATCGTAGCAATTCGCAGCATATGTTGTTCTTACTTGTTTTTCATCTTCTTTTTTTGGAGAGTCGCAAAGGAGCTCCGAGCTCAGCAGATTTCCCGGTCATGATTGAGCGCATCAATCGCATGTGCGCGGTGGAGCGCATCTTTTCATCACCTAGCATGAATTTCTGGACACAATGACACGTGGTGTGTCTGGCCGTACGACCATGTTATGCTTATGTTTCATCAAAGGAAATGGCACAGCATCTATCTAATTATCTAGCTATCTATGCATCTATCTATGTATCTATGTATCAATGTATCTATGTACCTATCTACATATCTATCTATCTATCTATCTGTCTATCTATCAATCACATAATTCAATTCATATCATATCAAATCATATCAAATCATGATATGATATGATCTGATATCAAATCTATCTATATATGTATTTCAACTGGGGGTGTCTTTGTGTGGTTCAGGAACACTGCGGCAAGGAAGCTGTCATAGATATATATGATAGAGACGGATGGAGAGAAGGCAGTTGCCGCTATGCCGCTATGCAATGCAGGCAACGTGAAGTGCAAGTCCTAGACTATAAGACTAACTTAGCAAACAAAAAACACAACAAATCAAATAACATGAGTACATAGTACAATAATATGTATCAATGCACTGATGTATAGTATGTGCAAAAATAGTGCACAGTGCTTGAAACCAAGAGCCATTGAATGATGATTAACATTGATTAAGCTGAATGCTGCATGGCACTTTCAGAAATTGCTTCTGGCAGCCATTTTCTTCACCACACGTTTGCTCAGAAACTGCTTCAAAAAATTGAAACCGCCCGAACTGCTTGCTAGATGCCTCAAACATGCTAGAACTATGCTGTTCATCTTCTTCATCCGGCTATCACGGGCCATTTCCGCAACAGTTCTGCGGTGCCCTTCTGCATGTATACAACAAACAGATTTAGCAACAAATGAGGTGATCAATGTACAAAAGCTTTCAAGAATGTTGGTAAGCTTGAAGATTTGACGATAAATAGCTTCATAGCTTTCTCGGCGACATAAAGAACAAAAACCACCAGCGATCTATCATGATCTATCTATCTATCTATCTATCTGTCTGTCTGTCTGTCTGTCTGTCTGTCTATCTATCTATCTACCCATCTATCCATCTATCCATCTATCATCATCTATCCATCATTCAATTCACTTCAATTCCATTCCACTAGTCTATCTAACCTATCTATTCTATCTGATCTATCGATTCTACCTGATGCAATCCATTCTACCCAATGTAATCTATCTAAGGTACTTTATCGGATCCATATATATTCTGTCTGCCGTATCCACACTGTCCAGCTGTCCATCTATCTATCTATCAATCTATCTACCTACCTACCTACCTACCTATCTATCTATCTATCTATCCATGTATCCATGTATCTATCTATCCATGTATCTATCTATATGAGTATATCTGAGGGTTGATCTAAATTCCTTTGCAGGATTCGCCACCTTTGCTGAACAAAAACATCTATAGTCTAAATGTAAATATATACATCTATGTTCACTGATCTTTGGCCATCTCCATGTTTGACCTTCAAGCACATAAATTGCGCGTCTCCAGATACAACTGGTGCCAATGCTTTAGCAAAAAAAAATGGCCACCGCAGAAAACTTTAGCTGAAACCACTCGTTACAAACCAAAAGTCTTCGCAAACTAAGCCCCTTTCATGGTCCTTTTGCTCAATTTTCATCGATCCATCCATCCACCGATCCATCCGTCGATCTGACCACCCATCTACTATAATGGTCTCCGATGATGGACAAATAGATGCCATTAGATACTACTGTTTTCTCTGAAAGTTGGAAAACATAAAAGACTACCCTTTATGTTATGTGGAGACCAATACACGTGATCAGGGATATTGTTTTGATACCAGCCAGGTGTGGTCACAGGCCATGGGACATTATGAAACATTATGAAACTATTCAGCAAAGTCACGATGCACCACCTGCATTGGTGATAAAGATGTGAAGGCCATGTCTCCATCAGGGCCACCTGCACATGCAGCTTTGAGAGTCAATCCTTTTCAGTTTTTTTCCAATCTGTTTCTGATTGCGGTTTCCTGGTCCTCGGGGTCTTCCGGGTCCACCCGCTCCTGCCCTTGGGCTTGATCAATATGCCAATCTACATGAGCAAACCATCGCAAAAACCCCAAACGTCGAGAATTCGGCGACGGCATGTGACATACTCGGCCGCCTTTCTGCCAGGTGAAGAGTTCCCACAAACGGCTTCTCAAAGGCATTCCGCTTCTCTGGCTCTGTGTGCATTAAATTAGGTGCGCATAAGGCATTTTGCAGGCGTTTTGGCACCATGCCACACAGAAGTCTATCTACAATTTGCCGAATTTGCTTGAGCCAAGAATGTGAACCGGACTCAGATTTAGAGATCTGAGGTTCTGTAGGTACGTTTTTTTTTCCCATTTTCATCCGTCCGGACCCTAAGCTTCACAGGCGTTTCAGCTGCACGTTTCAATCATACACTCCGTAGCTCTGTAGATTTGATTACCAAACTTGACAGAAAATGATTTCGTCAGTCGTATTGATGCAGGATGTGCTTGTGAGGTCCTCTTGGCAAACATGCACTTCCGCGCGTTCTTCGTTTTTGGCCGTCTTGGCCTCGTGATTCCAAAACTCTAAATCACTTCGCTTCCTTCTTCTGCCTGACATAATCCATGGCCTGCTCAGGTGCTCCCAGGACCAAAGAATGAACACACCATGCGCAAGACTCTGACTCTAAAATCCTTCTGATCCTTCTCGATGTGTGAGGGTTTTTCTAAATGCTTTCACGCGGAAGAGGACATCTTCGCCCAAAAATTTTTTCTTTCGCCAAACTTTCGCCAACACAACGTTTATCTTTAGCGGTACATGTTGGCCAAAATTTGTGAAGAAGAACATGGATGCGTGATATCCTCAAGCCTCCTCCAGGCGTCTGATCCCTTGTTCATTCTGTGGCAGCTGCAATTAAACATTTACGTTCTGCTTTAAGATGTTGGTCCATGCTCACCTTCATCGGCCAGTTCTGACACAACAAGTCCACAGTTTAGGCCACCTAGCTTTCGAGGGAGGGCCATCTTTCTTTAGCTAAACTTTCGCGAAAAATTACCCAATAGTTTTTACAAAATGACAAATTTGGACATGTCTACATGAACTTTCGCCAAAACTTTAGCCAGAAAAAAACATCTTTCGCCATTTCCAAAAATTTTTAGCCGAGGCTGATAATTGCATACCCCAGGACATTCGCAATGAAGGCCCCTGTTAAGGACCTTTTGCTCAACTCTCATGTATTGTCAATTTTGAGATATCTTGAGACTTCTAGCGTGTATGAGATGCAAATGATGTCAAGCTATGTACATTAGCATTGATTGTGCATCGATATATTTCATTTTATTAAATACAAGTTGCGCGAATTTGCGAGTACTGTCATATCTGAGAAGTGTTGACTTAAAACGATTCAAGCATCTTCAGCCTTCGCTTTGTGCACCGCAAAAACAACAAAATACAAAAGTTAAATAGGACTGCCATTGCGTCTTTGCCTCTGTCAATCTTGCTCAACAACTCATCAACGATTTGCTCTTTTGCAAGACCTCTTGGACTCATAATGTCTCCCATGTAATTACTCTCATGTTTCAAATTTCGTGAATCTACGCGTTTCAGACTCAAACTCACCTTCGAGAAATGGGCCTTCAACATGGAGTCGGATACATCTTTGTCTTCAGAGTCGCGCCCAGTGCGTCGCAAACGGCGATACACGGACTGAAAAGCATCCAAATGATCTTGGCTTTTGCACACCTGGTACCTAGGAGCAGTTTTTGGCACTGGGCCTGACTCAGTTAGCAACTTGGTACTAGAAGCCTAGTTTAACTCAATTGGCAACTTAGTGGGTTGCCTCATGCCAATTTTCGATATCCCATAACAGCCCTTACACCACTGCTCACTGCAGCTATGGTGCGTCTTTTCCAGTCCATCGGATCTGTCCTCTGGAGTTTTCGCATACCTTAATGCACATTTGCGCCTTCAAAGTGTCGATCTCTGAGAACCATACTGACAATTGTCACGGGGGCCCTTTCTGAACCGAGAATTACACCGATCTGATTTGCCAAAAGCTATACCGATACCTCTGTCTTTGCATCAACACGCCGAGAGATACAACAAAACATTGGAAGATGTTGGAAGTATGCATCTTTGCATGACTGACGAGTGTTTGCATCTTTGTGCGGTGGAATGCTTTGCAAAGGCTTCCATTGACATCCTTTGCGTCTTGCATCGGGTGATAGGATATTGCATGTGATTGCATGTCAATATTTCATGTGTACTGCAGGACATTCCCTGCTCCCTACTGAAGATTGTTCAAGGCAGTTCCATGCGAAGATGAATCGCTCCCTCCAATCGCAATACTCAAACATGCTGTAAGAGACCTTAAAAGGCAAAACCAATACCTCAGAGCTGTGTTTTTGAAAAATGTACTGTAGTTGTTGATACTTGATACATGTTGATTTTGAATGGATTATTGTTCGCGCTATGAATTTCTTGTTTCTGTAGATAATGCATGCCGCCAATTACCCTATTACAGCAAGCTGCCGCTAATGGAAATGAAGGCTGGACCATGCACAACTTGTATCTCATTTAGCATTATCGTTCACCCAGCTGCTGTGGTAGTGTTCTGGGAAGTTAAAGGCACATAGTTTTTAGCTTTGCTGTGCCTGAAAGTTGATTCATAGTCCGCAGGTTCCAAATTAGCAGGTTATCGCATATTGTATCATGAATCATGTTAATATCATGTTACGATGCCATCACTTACACAATTGGATATATATATATATATCAACATAGTTGGGTGATATTAGACCGGTGATCCGCCTTCAGGGAGTTTAACATGCCATGCTGATCACTGCCGGAAAGTTGCATCCCCGGTCCGACAGAAGACTCCTGCACCAAGCGTTGGCCTGCCAAGACGCATCAAAAGGCCCAAGCCCAACAATGCAAAGGTGCTCCACTGAACTGTTCACCAACTTAAACATATTTGCTGATGCTTCTGCAAACCCGACTCCAGATGCAGGCAAGCAATATTTAACTGGAGTCACAGACTACCCCAACAAAGTTGAGAAATGTTACCGCCTTGCACTAGCGTTTGCCCGTCAACCAACAATTCCGTTTCTTACTATCAACCAACCAACTGGGTTTTGGGTTCTTGAGGGTTCTTCGTTATTTAGGGTTTCGGGTTCTTTGGGGTTTGAACGCGCCCTCGAAGAACGGTCGATCCAATCACTGTCTTTCCTGAATACTATTTCGAGTGTTCTTTAGGGTTGTTCTTTAAGGTTCTCTGGTAGGGTCAAGGCGGTCAAGGGCTCTTTAGGGTTTGAAAGTAAAAACAATCATTTCCGAAGAACCGTTGATACAATAGTGTGATTGCTACCTGGCGTGTTCTCTAGAGTTTGGGGGTTTGGAGGTTTGGAGCTCTTTATAGAGTTTGAAGTAAAAATGCCACCCCAAAAGAACAATTGACCCAATCGTGTGATTATTACAGTACTTGGAGGGATTTTGGATTCTTTGGGGTTCAAAGAGAAAACTGTCATGTAGTCATTGTGCAACAGGCAAGTGAAGCAAACATAGGCAAATTATGACAGAACAATACAGAACAAACAACACACACACATTTTGCGGGGACAATTTTGTGGAAAAACACGGGAAGCGCGCCCAGGATTTCTCTTTTCTGCGAACCGAAAGCAAAAACAGAGCAAAGTCCCAAAATATGATGTGCAAAAATTTATTTACTTTACCTACTTGGAACAAGCGGCTCCTGCCGAAATGTTGCTCCCCATCACTTCCCCACTCTTGGCCGGAAGCCGAAGGACTGCTCATCTTCGTCTCTGTGCGCTTGCTGAGGCGCTCCTCTATACCTTGCAGAGCGGCTCGAGAACTCTTTCGTCACCTAACCGATGACTTCGGGTGGAATGAAACTATGCTTTTAACCTATTGGTGGCTGCAATCAAGGTTCAAATTAAAGTACAGTACATACGCTCGGCATATACTCGTATCGAATTGTACCATTCAAGCACCATTGTGATTTTGTGATTTTTTTTGATCATAATAACCACATATACAAAGTATAAATTATAAACATACGTAGCATACAATAAGATAACAATAACATACAGTCAATCTACAGCAATGTATGCTATGATTGCATTGTAGGAACATATCTAAACCGTCAACTCACTCATTGGACAGGAAATGGATGGAAATGGACGTTCTGGAGACTTAGCACACTTGAAGAACCTCAAATTTTGGTCCAAGAGGCTTTGTGAGGCCTTGTCTGGTGGAGCCTCTGCAGAACTCACGTTTGTTTTTGTGTGCCATTTCAAGTGTTGCAAGCTGGGTCTACACTGGGACATCGGAGTGCACCTCCAAATCTGCATTTGGCAGCAACGCTCCTTCTATAGAGTATTTTCCGCGAAAGCTTTGGTCTGGTTCTTGCTTGGAAAGCGCGGCCTGAAAAACATGCATTGGGAAACCTGACTAACGTTTTCATGTTTGGGAGGTATTAAGATACATAAAGCATCATAAAGCATGGAAGCATGGGTATGCTGTGCCGTTTGGCATTTGAAGTTGCAGTCATTGCAGCCACTTCATGTCCCTTCCATGTGATAATTTACATAAATTTGCCCTTTAGCCGTGCTGCCAACATCTGCCCTCTCGGTATCGCTCCTTTGCTTCAAGTTCAGCTTTGCCTTTGGAACTCCAACGCCTTGAACATCTATATCTAGTAAGTTTAGTAGATTGATCTGATGCCAAGCGGAAGCTAGAATGCAACATGTTGGTCCAAATGTCTCCAAAATACATTCATTGCGCATGCAAGTTGCATGAAGCAAATCAAATCAAACCGAGCTCAACAACTCAACACATATAGGGTCAGGTGTCCACAACTCTCCCCATTGCATGTCAATGCAAAACCACCAATTGCCCTTGCAGGAAGGAATTCATGCTGCTCAGCGTCAATTGCCAGGCCCTGTTCTTAAGCAAACCTGACATAGAATCGCAAGGCGTCTCAGAATCCCAAAAACGCGAATGCTTTAGCCAGCACAAACCCA
>DF242435.1:50000-57727 GCA_000507305.1 Breviolum minutum Mf 1.05b.01 | reverse complement strand
GTAAGAACCCCTATAGCTATCGTTATCTGGGAAAAAGGGACGAGAATTTGAATAGTAGACTCGTAGACCTTTCCGCCCTTGATCCGAGCAGTTTTTTCAGCAGTCTTTCAATGTGTTTTGGGTGTCCTGGATTCCATCTGAAATATAAGGCTCTGAAGACAGAGATCCAGACATTTCGCCTCGACCGACTCCGACTCCGTTTTCTATTAAGGCCTTTAAGATGGTTCGGTCAGCTGCTATTTACTTGTTGCAGGGAAATGAGATCCTATTTTTGAATTTTGAAGTATCATTTGAAAGAGCCAGAACACACATATGGCTATGTGTATTCCCATGGGTTTTGGGCTACTGCTCAATGCCAGAAGGAAGATGAAATGGAAACATGCAATACTTAGATGCTTCTTGTTTCTCAATGTAAATGTAAAAGGCCGTATCTAGTGTTTCTCTGAAAGTACCTTTTCCTTTTCCCAGCCGTTTTTATCTAAGAAAGATTGCAAGAAAGGACATCATTTTTCAATCATTCTTTACAAAAAAAGGTCCATTGGGTGGATCTCTTCAGTTTCGTGGGAAAATTTTTCAGGAAATCTTGAGGAAATCCTTACCTTACAAGGAAATCCCTACCTTACCAAGATCCCCATGTCGTCCGTCCGAAGCTAGGATCCTGGGGAGTTTTCGGGGCCGAAGCTGGAGAACGTTGCCTTCGTTCGGCCCTTGTTCCTTGGAGTCTCCATGGGAGAAATTTGGGGAATCGGAAGCAGGATGGATATAGAATATATGAATATACCCCCCAGAAATCTAACATGGATACCAAACAGGCCTGCCATGTTGGATCAAGGGTCCCAGTCACCTTTTGGAAAAAAAACCCATCATTTTGGGTATTCATGTTGGTTTTCGGGGGTGTAATGTATCTTGGAAAAGTAACAATGATGATATGTAGATGCAGATGTGTGTATCAGTGTATACTAAATGTATTGTATTTGTGTAAATGCACAGGTATTTATAGAATTTTCTTGAAATCATTTATATTTGTAGAATTGATGTGTGTTGCAATGATTGATTCTATACATCATGCACATCCAAAGACCGCGAAGCACAGATATTTTGGCTTTGAGCATCTTTTCTGGGGAGATCGGGAATGCCCTACACCCCCTCATTCCCGTGCATTGGCCAGGTCGGAGATTGGTGTAGAAGATGAGCTTCAACCCGTGATCTTCATGCCGAATGAGAAGGATGAGGGAAAATCGACACAAGGAGCTGAGACTCTGAGCGAAGTGCCTGAAGAGCACCTCGGGCCCTTCCGGATTTGTGTGTGATTCTGGTGACTTAGGAGTCCGGGAGAGTTGGGCCCGTGTTCGTTTTGTGTGAATGAAAAGCCAGGATTTGTTGCAGGGATCCCTGCGATCCCTGGGCCTGCTATCCGTATCGTGATTCCTAAGGCTGAGTCAAGGAAGCAAAGCTGGAAGTGAGGCAAGTGATGCAGGAAGCAGTACAGGATCCAAAAAGAAACGACGTGCCTTGGCAACAGCAAATGGGACGGATGTTTCCCTCCCTGAAATTGAAATAGGCCTCCCCAATAGGAAAGTATCATTCCAACCATCACTTTTAGGGGCTATTGTTGATTTCAGGAAGGGTATTCTGTTTGAGAAAATAAATCTGGCGGCTCTTCAAAAAAGTCAAGTCTTTGCTGTAGCCGCCTGAACAGGAACAAATCAGATTGATAAGGTTTGTAGATCTTCCACTCCCTGTTAACATGCTCGAAAAAAAGGAAAAAAGGCCTGATGTTTTTTTTGGCCTGGAAATTCATCATCCCTTCTGCGTATTTCAACTGCCAGACCACAAGAATTCCAAAAAACGTAAATCTCGAACTGCCATCCTGGTGAGTTGCAGAGATATTTTAGTTGCTTTGGGGTATGGAAAGTCATGAATGCCTGCCCAAATTTGCTTCAAATGAAGAACAGTAAATTTAGTAGCAATTTTATGTTTTTTTTCTTTGAGATGGGGTTTTGCGCTGTGCATTTTTTCCCCTTCAGATTTTTGGTTGTCATCTCTTTTACCTGGCTGTTTCACTCCCTCCCTTGGCTTTCCTGGCTTTCCCAACCTTTCCCCTGCAGATTCCCTCGTGGAAGAATTAACGGCGTCGGTGGAAGAAACCGTCATCAACTACGGACAGAAACTCCTGCAATCCGACAACTTCAGCTTCAGATCCCTTGCCTCTTGGCACAATGGAAAGGGGTACACCACCTCGATGGATCCCGGGGGGCACCGAGCGTTCGGGAAGTACACCAAAGGTTAAAAAGGCTAAAAAGGGCTAGAAATGATGGGCCCTGATTTGGTGGCAATGGTTGGTATCTTAGAGCGACTTCAGAATGCGTGAGTTACCTCAGGAGCCAATTTGGCTCAAGGTTGTTGAAAAACAACATCGCCAGGGGTTTGATTCATTGATTGTGTCCTGTGAAACTTCCGTATACCTTTTCCTTGGAAAAACACTGGGGTGATGTGTTTGAATCCATTTCATACACTTGGTGTTTGGTGTCTATTTGGAAGAATCTTTACAGCGGCCGTTGTCACAGAGCACCAGGACGGGAAGGACTCCTTGGTGGCCTTTGAGGTGCAAAGTGGTGGTACCTTGCTTCGGAGACAAGGAGCCCAGGGTGCCCATGCCGGTGCCCAAGGTGCCCAAGGTGCGCCGGAGAATGCCTCGCTGGAGGCACCCAACGTGTCGGGCGACTTGGGCATGGAGCTGGCGCGGGCAGAGGCATTGCGACAGGAGATGCGCAAGGGATATTCGGAGGAACCAGAAGCAAAGGGAGAGAAGGATGTAGGATTCCATTGGGATCAATTGGGTGACATGGCCAATGGCAGCAACACTACCTTGACAACCACATCCTTGCCAAAAAACAAGTGCTTGCAGCCCGACTCCCTTTATCTACTGCCAATGCAGGATGAGCCACCAGGGCAGAATAGTAGCCAAGAGCCGGATCATCAACATTGCAAGGAACGTTGCCAACGTGTTGAAGGTTGTAGCTATTGGAGCTATATGTCCCATGGTGCCTGTTTCTTGCAAAATGCTTCTGCCCGCAAAGTGGCTGCCAAGGGTGTTCTTTCCGGCACGCCAGGGTGTGAAGAGTCGTCCAAATCAAAGGCAACGAGTGCTCATCACACAGGTCCCGCATCTGGGGGTCAGAATTGCTACCATCTCAGTGCATCCTTCACTCCTTTGGATTTGCTTGGTGAGGAAAGGACCCAAGAAGCAACTTATGACCTGTGTCAGGGAAGATGCTTGAAGACCAAAGGCTGCACCCGCTTCACCTATTTCATGGAAGACCAAGGATGTCATCTACAAAGCAATGGATCTCACCTGGTGTTTCTTCCTGGAAGTATTGCGGGAGAGTCCGATTGCAATGCATCAGACAAGGTCAAGTTTGATTCATACATGAAAAGCTTGCCAAGGATGGATGGCAAGAATGGACGTATTCCATGTGAGGACAGGGCAGCCAAAAAGCATCAAACAGGTGATGTTCCTTTTTGGACAGAAAACATGGAAGAAAACCCCCGGTCGGAAAGCATCAAACATGATGAAACCATTTAGAATTGGTGGAACACGAGCCACCTTTCCGCATCTTTTTCCATTGGTTTTCTGAATCTTCCATCCTAGCTATTAGTAGAAAGAAGAGATAAATTCTAACCCCTCCCCGTTTTCTTGGTCATTGGTACAGTTTCAGCGATGATAGTTGGTGGTTGAGAATCTTAGAAAACTCTGAAACTTCTGATGTTTTTTTACCTTCCCAAAACTTGCCTCTTTTTGTAAAAAAAAACACATCCAACTCCTCCCCAGGCCTTGGTCGACAAACAAAACAAAAAATCCTTAGAGCAAAAAAAAAACAGATCTGATTATTTCAAACCTGCTGTTTTTTTTTTTGCTGATTTTTCCCCATATAGGACTCCTGGGCCTCCTTTGCTGTGGATGACGATGACCTGACGGAACCGGAGGATTCCTTTGCAGAGGTGACGTGTGGTCAGCTGAAGACACGTGGTGTCCGACCCGGTGCACAGAGTTGTGAGGGTGTTGTGCGACAAAACTGTCCCGTACTGTGTGGTTTCTGTGGTGAAGTAGGTGAATGTGGAGATGGTAAGAAAGATGAACATCCAGTATTCTTTGTGGGCAATGAAACTTTAGGTTGTGAAGTTCTTCAAGATGCATGTCACCATGATCAGGAGGTGGATATGAAGTGCAAAGAAACCTGTGGTTTATGCACAAGGAAAGACACTCAGCGGCTCGAAAAACCTAGCTTGGAGAAGATAAGCTGCAATCGAAGACGAAGCATGGGTTACTGCTTTACAAGAAGACGTCGACTTTTTTGATGATGTAAAGTCGATGTGGCTCCTGATACTTGATGATCTTTGAGGTGAAGTGATGTAGAATGACAAATTTCCATGGTAAATTCTAGACTTTATGTGCATCTTGATTCAATTCTGCAGATGATTCTTATGAAAGCTGCAGCCAAAAGAGATCTTGTGGAGCTTTGCCGCTGCTCAAAAAGGAAGGCGTACCTTAAAGTTGATATGCTTTTTGCGGAAAATTTTGCTTCAGCCAATTTCCAGTGATGATGATCCCTTCCCGACTTCTTCTTGCGCAAATTTCCCCAAGGATTTGGCCGTGGGAATCCTCATTGCCATCAATACCGTCGTAGGGGGCTTAGTCGAACCTGGAAATGGAAAAACAAAAATCCACTCAGTCGACTCAGCCTGGCTTTGATTTTATAGTTACAAATCTCGCGGTTCAAAAGTTTTAGTGATCAGTTTTGACTGAAAGCAAAGTTGGATCCATGGATTTGGATCATTCACCGAATCGCTCACTGTCAGCTACCAAACAGGTGATGATGATTCGAAACGAATATATGGGTTACGAGGTGGGTGTGGAACTGGGAGCAATGGAGTCCAATCCTTTGTCCCAACTAGATTGGACCTTGGATGCCTTAGAACGAGGTTTCTTGGTTCGAGTTTTTGGTGTCTTTTTTTTGTGAGGTGCTAAGTTGGATGGGCTTGTAGAAACTGGTTGGTTGTTGTAAAATTTGTAAATTTGGAAAGGGTTGGCTATGTAATTGCATTTTGGCAAGGTGTGCATGTTGAGATCGGGTTTGAGTATGCTTCAATTTTTCTTGGCAGCAACTTTTCTTGGAGATTTCTCCATTGAGCAAAATGCCATGTTGGCCGTTGAACTGCGAGGTTTTGCGATTCTGTTCTTGGTGGAGCTGCTGGTTCGAGTGGGGATACAACGGTGCACCTACTTCCGCTCCTGCTGGAATTGGTTTGATGCCCGAGACCCAGGATGAAGATTGCTGGGATCATCCTATGACTAGAAGGATACTAAAGGATACACAAAATGTCCAAAACGTCGGCTATGGGGACGTTATTTTCTCAAAATCAAAATCCACGAAAACAAATTGTAGGCTCCAAAGTAGATCTCAAACTTGAAAAGCTTTCAGAGTCAGGTTCCACACTCCAGTATGAAGATTGTGAGATGTCGATTCAATGATGAATTTGATGATAATCTTGGTGTGCGCAAATGTTTCAATTCCTTTTCGACCTTAGCAATGATGCCCTGTGCGAAAAAACCCTTGTTCCATTCGATTGGGTGAGGTGATTTTGGTGGTTGTCAGCATGTTTGATCTCTTCCTGCTGGATCTGTTGGAACTTGAAGTAAAGATACTTTGGCAGCAGAGCTGAAGGATAAGTTTTGAAGTGTAGACTCGGAATGATGCATCCTTTTTTGGATGCCCTGTAGCTCTAAGATGCTCTGAGCAGATTTGCAGCCACTGATTGGGTCAAAGTCTGTTTGAAAAACATTGAATTCTTAGAATTAAAATGGAGTTGGCTCATCATTGATAGCTTCTTAGCATTTCTTAGCCATGTTTGCCATGAAATCCAGGTCGAAATTCCCCTAGTGCCCCTGTGGGTTCAGGATCAACGTCAACGTAACGATGATGCGTCTGGCGCGTACTGTCAAGCTGGCGCGAGCCTTTCGAATCATGCGCACCTTGCGGCTCTTTGAAGCTTGTTTCGATGTCAAGATGTCAAGATTGTTTGAGAATCTCTACATGGGTGTTTCCTTAAATGGTGGTACCCCCAAAACACCCCAAAATGATCATTTTTAGTAGGAAAACCAATGGTTGTTGGGTACCATCATTTTAGGAAACCCCCACATGTATGTAATGAAATATGAAGAGATAAGATGGAGATCTGGGGAAGAATGGCAGAATGGGATTATCACCATCATGCTCATCCTCGTCATGGTTATCATCAGCATCATCATGATTATCATTAGGATCATTATCATCACCATCAGCATCATCATCATCATGATCATGATCATGATCATCATCATTATCATCATCATCACCATGATGATCATCATGTTCATCATCATCATCATCATCATCATCATCATCATCATCATCATCATCATGTTCCCCATCGATAATCATCATCAGCATCAGCATCATGATCATCATCATCATCATCATCATCATCATCATCATCATCATCATCATCATCACCCTCCTCCTCCTCCTCCTCCTCCTTGTCGTCGTCATCATCGTCATCATCATCAGCATCCACAGGCAAGCCATTTGTAGCTGTATGGTTACCTTTCTCCACTGCGACCAAGTTTTGAATCTCAAGAGGAGAATGTCGAAGCCCAAAACGCTATGACACCACCACGAGTTTTCAACCGAGGAAGGCTTACGAGTTCTGGTACACTCCGTCTCCGCATTTTTTGCCATCACTCATGTGTCTCAGCTTTAAAGGAGACTTTTTAGAATCCAGCCGGTGGTTTTGGGTAAAACTCTGTGAAGCCGTGAAGCCAGTTTGGGGTTGGGGGGTGTTTTCAAAAGAGTTGAAATGTGGAAGTACAAAATTTTAGGGCTTTTTGGAGGGCTGTTTCTTTGTCCAGCTTTGATATTTTGTTCCTTTTCGATGGTGACTCGAGTTGAAGATTCCCATGATTCATGTGTGAAGTGAGAGTCGAAGTGGATGTCCAAATCATCCCCTTTCGTTGAACATGCTGAAGAGAAATCTTTTTTTTTCCAGAGATGTATATAGTTGAACATTCTCTCAGGTGGGCCATGATTTTCTTGGGTCTTTTCATCATCACGGGCGGTATCCTGCTTGGTGGTTTGCTGCATAGTTTTACCAGTGATAGCACTGCGGATTTCGAACAAAGATACTGGGTGTGGAGACACTATGGCACGGCCAGCAGAGTTTCTTGGCAACGAATTGGAAATGGGAAAGATTAAGATTCTGATGATTTGATTTGGGAACACCGCCATTGCCTCATCGTTTCCGGGCCTTATTCAGGTGGGGATTTAATATGATTTTAAGATGTGGAGTCGTCATGGGCCTGGGAAGATTTATATTTTGAACTTGCGGATCCATCCCATGTCTTCGTTGAAAAAGCATCGGTACGGACGTGAGACAACTTTCAGATGCAAGGGAGTGCGTCCATAGCTGCCAACGGCAGTAGGAAGCCAGTTGATTTCGTTAGGTGCTTTTCTTCATGTTAGTTTTTGCTGGAGCCTAAGGTCGATGCATCGTATATAGCACGTATGTATCGCATAGATCCTAGACGCAATCATGTATATCTACCAGTAGTACCGCACAAGGCGGTTGCGGAAGTTTCAAAAGGTAAAGTATAATATACATTACATATATATATATATATACACATACCA
>DF242435.1:0-45000 GCA_000507305.1 Breviolum minutum Mf 1.05b.01 | reverse complement strand
CGGCTCAAAACGATGCTCAGCTTGTGGTGCCACTTGGATCCCAAAAAATCTCTTGTTTTCCATTGATCTCTCTGGTTCATTACCACAAAATGGATGTTTGAACATCCCACCTTTTTTTTTGTATCTCTTGTTCTTTTTAAGCATTGATAGCTGATAACTAACCCAAGACGTTGGAAGGCAAATTATTTTGTCAGTTGTGCTTTGACACTTCTCTTTACAACTTTAGGCGAGAGAAAGCGAAGGCGAGCCAAGAATATGTGAAACGCTTGAACAAAGTGTGCCTTGAATCAAGCAACTGAGAGTTTAAGAGAACTAGAAGGCAATGGGAATGGCAATGATTGTCATTGTCTGAAGTGTTTTTCTGGAGCTGTAAGCCCTAGAACTGCTTGGACTCATGCAGTTCCAGTGAAGGGGGAAACCCTCAAAAACCCAACAACCACCACTGTAGTGGAACTTCATTTGGAATCTTCAGACAGAAATGGACATCATTGAAGTGGTGTTTCACAAAATAAGAAAACGTCTTTTGATGATACAGATGCCATGTGGTGCTTCAAATCCACTACTTTTTTTTTTTAAACCGCCTTTTTTTTGGGCGAAAACCTTTCTTGAAATCTTTTGCATCTGAAGTAGCACACCAGGAGTGGCCGTAGTCGCTGTGAAACACCGCAATCGGAGCACACTGATCTCAACTCCCAGGTTCCAGACGATGGATTTGTCGCAGGATGGGGTGGTGAGCAAGGAGGAGTTCTTGCAACTCTGTCAAGATCCCACTATCAAAAGTTATATGACTTCCTTGGATTCTTGGATTCAAAATCTTCGCACAGCGGCACAGACATCATGGTTGCCCTGGAATTTTGAAGCGAGGTAGGAAATGCAGCAGCATCCACTCAGGTTGCCACGGATGTTTGAGCGCGGTCAACTCTCCTAAAAGTTGTTGCAAAGCAATGCTTGTAAAAGGTGCAGACCAACAGCATTCACCTTTCTGTGGCAAGGAAAGCTTTTCCATTTTGTTTTATGTATGTCTGTGCGTCTGTAAATCTGCATATCTGTATATCTGCATATTTATATAAACGTGTCTCCAACAAATTATGTGTATCTCTGTACATATGTTCCCTTTGCTCGACTGGAAAACGGTACATTTGTACAATATGCTGACTGCATCGTCACCAGCATCACTGCCACCACAGGGGAGAGAGGAACCATGGTACATACCACAGAATCAGACGCATCATTAGTATCATCACCTTTTCACCATTGTTGGTTGCCATAGGCTCAAGATGATGTTTGCACAGATATGCCCGAACCGACCCCTGTTGCTCCAATAATGTGACAACATTATACAAAGTGAGCCCGTTGCCATGAGACAGAGTCTCCAGCCAAACAATCCAACGGCGACGATACAAGCCACCAGCAAGATACATCCGGGACTTGCTGGCGCAAGATCGTTTTCAAGATTAATGTTGCCTAGTGACCTAGTGTGATATCACAAAACTAGAATCAGAACAGCGGGTCCTTGCTTTGAGAAACACAAGAACAGCATCGTACAAGAGATTGCTTTGACCTTGAAATATAGAGCCAGGAGTAGCATATTTCAAGACAAACAAGAGACCGCATTTTGTGACAGGCGCTCATAGAGTATTTCTCTATCGTATCATGAGAGTCAAGACGAACAAGGCTGGACACGTCCAACATGTTGCTGGCCACAATAAACTCTGGGGTACGTTTTTCCCTTCCACAAGAATCTTGTATGTTCAACACATCATTTTGTTGAAAACTCCGCTCAAGTGCCGAACTACCATGGTTTCCGGGCTGAGGATGTAGACGTGAACGATGGCTCTCACTTGTTCAAACTTTTGGATGATGGTGACGGGAACCTAACACACACAGAGATTCTTGGCGACCACAAACTGCTAGTTATATACAAAAAACACATGTTTTTTGTTTGAGAAAAAGTGATTGAATCTAAAAAAACATCACATTTTTTTTTGTGAAAGAGAACAACAACAGACATTGAGTATGGGAACGAAAATTTTCTTTCCAAGAAATCCAACATTTGAGTCGTTAAAATCTCTCAGGTTTATCAGCGGTATGATGCGCTTCAAAGGATGGGGAGTTTGGGAGATGATGGGGTGGGTGAGTTTATCTGAAGGACTTGGAAAGGTTAGATGACCAAAAAAAAGTTGGGAAAAACCAACCAATCTCTTAGCGGCCTTGAAACAATCCAAGTGTTGTATAAATGTTGTGTAAATTAGTGGGATTTTTTTTTGCACATCCAGATTCTGGGGATGTTTGTTTTTTTTTGGGGGGCATTCCTGGAACACTGGAGCGATCTCGGTGCCTGTCTGGCAGCATAGGAGCTGCCAAAGCCATTGATGTGATCTATTTGCAACGAGAGGTGGAATGGTTGCAGCAAGTTCCTTGGCTGGAATTTAAGTTATCCTATGAATACCTAAAGGAAGCTGCCACTAAAAGGGTAATGTTCAAGAAATGGCCACAAGATGTATATGATGTGTCAAATACTATCACCATTCGGTTTTTTTTTGGTGTTTTTTTTGGTAATCGGATGTGTGAGAGAGACAGTTTAACACTACAGATGCAACAATGCATTCCAAGTTTCTGATCAACCGTTCCAATTGTTGAAACTGTTCGGACCAAATATTATTTTCCCAAGAGGATGGTATGTTTCAATACATGATTACAAGAATCAAGTTTCATTTTCTGTGAGTCAAGAGCACCCATCTCAACCCTTCTTCTGAGGAACTGCTTCGTTTAACTGACAAACTCATTGGACCAGACTTGAATGATCATCGCAGTCGCAGGAAGGGGAAGAAGGGGAAAAGGGGATGGAATGATGGAGTTAGGGTTCTAAGTGGCAGTCATTGTTGGTTAGAGGTGTCCATGATTCATAACTTTAGATTCTTTTGAATGCTGCTTTCTAAAAGTTTTGGGGATGTGGCACAAAGCTGTGGGAAGACGGTTTTTGTGTGGCTGTGCTGGTGCATATATGTCCTGTATATACATATTCACATACAAAAAAAGTCTATAATTACATATAAATATATATATATATATATATACATTTCTCTTTTCAGAGGGGAGTTTAGTTTCTTTTTGTATCACTTTTGTCACCCAAAGAAATGCTTTGTTGGACTAGCATTGGATTCCATGATGATGCTCCGAACGCAAAACTTCAGGATTCCATCATTTTTCTCGTTGCCAGGAGATCCCACCGCATCACCACCAAAAAGGAGCTGAGACTTTGGGAGTTTTTTCATCATTTTCAAGATGTTTAAGGCACATTTTCACCCTTAAGTTGAACTGAACGGGAATTTGGGAATGAAACTGTATCTTGGACTTCAAAGTTGTGTGTGTTTTATCTGGGGAATGCTTTTTATGTTTAATGGAAAATCATGGTATGAAACTTGGCGAGCGATTCGACGATGGTCAAGGGGTTGACCTTCTTAAGGCGCAGCCTGATTTTTAGTTGACATTGTTTATGCTTGACATCAACAAGACATACCCTCCAGGGGATTAACATATCCCACCTGGGGAATAGGAAAATCATCTTCAAAATGCCACTTTTGGGGGATATGTTAGTTTCCTGGAGGGTATACCTATGCAATTTATGTAATGGGTAATTTGGACCACAAAGCTCACTCCAGAACTACGAATCCGCCTTTCTCTCGTTTCAGTAACATCGATGCGAATCATGGGAATCAGCTTCCAGTTTTCAGAACAGAAACCCGACTTGAAGACTTCTGGGTCACTTTTGACACCCATGAATTAATTTTTCTTAAGGTTTTGTTGCTATCTTAGCGTCCGTTTTTAAGCAAGGAGTCGGAGATGCTTGAGATGAAATTCGAGCAAATTCCAGCGCCAGATTTGCCTCATGAGTATCTCAACACCGCGCTGAAAGGTTGAGCCGTTCGAGATGGAGATTTTCAACATTTGCAAACTTGATTTGATTTCAGGTTGGAGAAAAAACCATCCATCTCATCATTTTGCATCAAGTTGCAAAATGAGAATCTCCAAAATTCCGGTCATGAATGTTTTCAAAGTCATGGTTAAAAAATCCATGTCAACTGCATTTTGCCGAGTGTCACCCCAAAAAAGCAAAACTCGCAGTTTCGAAACGGTGGCTGTAGCTGGAGGCCGGCTGTCGACGAGCTGCACTAATTGTGGCATCTGCACTCCGGGACGAATCCTGAATTCCTCAAGATGGCTTACATTGATATACTAACACACCATTATAGTCAAGAGTGGGTAACAGTAGGGTTGATTCGGCTGGTGCTTTACTTTATTTTCTAAGCGTTTCCCCGGACGTATCTTTTGGGATAGTGCATAACCAAAAAACCCAACAAACCATTGGCTGACAAACCATACGCCTTATCCAACATTCATATGTATCCCATGATAGGAGGAGGTAGTACCGTGCATATGTCCCGGTTGCTAGATGCCCGAACCCCCCAGTTGTTTGCAGCTGTTGATTCCCAGTGAAGCTGGGAGTTGCAAGCGCGGAATCCTGTTGAGTTGGATAAGTTGAAATTTCCATCCCCAAAATCATCCAAGTTTGTATCCATTTTGTCCCATCTGAAGGATCTAAAAAGCACGAAGATGTGCGTTTGTGTATATTCAATCAGATTTTTTGTGAGCCGTTGCAATGTTGCAAGGTCTTTTAACAAAAAATGAACCTACATCATCTTGTATCTATCCTCAACATCTGTATCCGTGCGTATGTCTATTTAAATGCGGAAGGTGTATTTATTTTTCTCATATTTGTGGCAGCAAGCCTTCTCTTGGCGCGCAACTCATCCTGGATTGGTTGGAAAAACCCGGCTGCACAAAGTGCAGTCGATGGTTGTTTCGTCTAAATTGCACGTCGAAAATCATGGGGGGTGGTTTTTGGACCCCTCAGTTCCGTCGAATTCTGAGGGGTTGCGAGAGTTCCGCCCTCGCTGAGCGAGGCCACAATGAAAATCCCGATCTTCAAAAATTGGTCCCTTAAGAGCTTGACAAAAAGGAAGGGAAGTTGTGCATTTGGAGCAGAGCCGTTGCATTTCTGGAGGAATTTTAATGAGATTTTTAGGTGCCACTCTATCATGGCTGGCTGAAACCTAGAGTTTCCCCATAGTTATATAGATGGTCGATTTTCTATTGGTATGTTAGGTTACTCCGATTCGTTCTTGAAGAGATAGACCAGACACCAGACATAAGCAAAGTGAAACAAAGAATCTAAGATGCCTAAATGACTGACTTGGCAAATCCCCTGAATTTTCTAATGCCTCTTCCTCACAAGCTTCACAGTTGCAGAGGTGATGGGAAAGGGGCCCCCCTTTCCCAAAAGGAACCTTTGCGTTCCTATTGTTCTTCCGCACCTTTTGTCGCATCAAAGCATCCCGGGAAGCCTGCGAAATCGGAGTTGCTCATCATTAGCTGCCATGGCGAGCAAGCAGTTCTGAGTTTCATTTTCTGCACAGCAATTTGTGCCGTCGCCATACGGCACACTCAGGAGGCATTCCAAGGGGGCGTTTTAAGGGCCAGCCTGGTGAAAGGCAGCTTGGTAAAATGGGCATTGCTTGAGCCATGGTTGAGATCTGGGTTGGCACAGCCACTTGCCAATCCCCTTGTTTTGCGATGTTTTTGAGCCATTTTTTCAGCAAAAAATTTCTGAAACCCTTTTTTCGCTTGAAAGTAAGACGCTGGTATTTTCAGAAAAAAATCCATATGACGAATGTTTGTTGTATGATTTCAGGGTGCAGTTTTCCTTACCAGATGGGCTCTGGGTTTCATCATAGCTGGATGTCCTCAGAGTTTGTAGCTGGATGTCCCAACCCTGCAGGAGACCCTTGGCTGGGATGAAGTCTACAATGGGACCGAGTGGAGCCCTGGCGCAAAAGATTGGAACAATCAAAACTTTAGATATATAGATCCTCAATTTGCAGGACATACTTTTTTTAGAATTCACTTTAGTTTGAAGAAGTCAACTTCAATTTGACTTGAATTAGACTTTAATTAAAGACTCATGAGAGAGCATGACAGCCATGATGGAGATTTTTTTTGTCGTACTTCTCTACATAGACGTGCACTGTTACATTTTGCTGAATGAGAAAGATAAAGAGATTCTCAAACGGGAAGGTGCCTGAAGGCATCTCTTGCAAACACAATGAGGACGCTAAGGCTCACCGGTGGGCGGAGCTCACCAAATGTTATGAACGTGCTCGAAATCAATTTCTTCGCAAATAGCCTGATTTTGTTGCGTTTTTGGAGATGGCAGGCGCAATAGATTAGAAGTTAGCATGTCGTTTTCTCCTGCCAGGTGCAGCATGTTGTCCTGTTGCATTGTCCCGTGGGAGGTGCAGCATTTTGTGACATGGCGAAGATGCTGTTTGGTTGAACGGCAGTTCAACCAGGGCTGCGCTGACACAGTATCAGAAGTCGTGGCAGGGGCAGCAACTTGTGAAAGTCATACTGTCTTTGAGCTTTGTAAAAAATAGGTTTTTGTAAGAAAATCTCGCAGGAATTTTCAGCTTGAAAGTCTCAAAGGAGGCCGGAGGTCTCGCACGAAACGCGCAGCTGGGAGGTCCTGCTTGCGTTTCGTAGAGTAGTTCAGAGTAGGGTAGCTTAGAGTAGAGGTCGCTAGAGTAGCCGAGACTGGCTAAGAGTTAGAGTAGCTCAGAATAGAGTAGCTAGAGTAGTTGAGAGTAGTGTAACTGTGAGTAGCTGAGAGTAGGTGAGAGTAGCTGAATGTCGCTCAGGGTGGCTGAGAGTAGAGGAGCTAGAGAAGTTGAATGTAGAGGAGCTGAGAGTAGCTGAGGGTAGGTGAGAGTAGCTGAGAGTAGCTGAGACTACGTGAGTAGCTGAGAGTAGCTGAGACTACGTGAGTAGCTGAGAGTAGAGTAGCTGAGAGTAGCGTAGCTGAGAGTAGCGTAGCTGTGAGGTTAGTAGCTGTAGTAGCTAAGAGTAGTTGAGAGTAGAGCAGTCGAGAGTAGCTGTTTTGCACCTAGCTTCAGTTTCTTCGTTTGGGTTCAAGGATTCTGTCTTGTTTCGTTTGGTTCTTTGGAGACCAGGGCAAGAGCCCTCAGATGTCGTCCTCGCAGGAGTGGCGTTTGCACTCTCTGCCCAGCTTTCCTCTACCCCAACGACCACAAGTGCAAGGGAAGGTGCCGCTCTTTTGCAGACGCTAGCAAAAAGGAGCCTTGGTGCTTTCGATTTCAGCTTTTTTGTAAGCTATTTTTTGGGATGGTTTTGGTGATGTGTCTGGGTTTGAGGTTTTACCAACTTTGATCAATCGTATATCATTGTACCCTCCGGTGCCCCAAACCCCCCACCATTGGAAGACGTCTCCAGGCCCGAATCGAAGGACTTGTGGCAGCTCGGGTCCCGATCCTTGCGCCTCGGCGGCCACTCAGGTGAAAGGGTTTCACCAAGGTCGCAAAGCACAGGCAATGCACAGATACATAACCCTGGCTCAAATATCAAAACGACAAAAACTGTGTATTTAGCGGTATGTTTGTGCCATTGGAAACAACAATGCTGGTATTTGCGATGTTTTTGCAGCATCAAGATCAAACATCGCCCAAAAGACTGCTATTTACACGTTTGTTTTTACCAATGCGTAGAAAGCACAGTTTGTTGCGATGTTTTTCTGACAAGGGGCTTACCATGTATCGTAAATACTAGTGTTTTCTTCACTTTTATTACTTCCAGCTTTTAAAGCAAACCAACCGGAAGACGATGTTTTCAAGCAATTTTTCAGATCTTTTCAGCTGGCGCTCCTCAGTTAAATCGCAAGATATTGCCAAACTGTAGGTGCGGAGCGTCACAATCACTGCCGCAAATTCCCCAAGCAAAAGTCTGGGGGGAAGGTGCTCCAAGATGCTGTGGAATTATAGTGTCTTATGAACGTACCATGCATTTATGCATTTTACCTGCAAAAAAGTCGACTTTCCGCTTGACCCTGTTAGCTGGAAACCCTCCAGAAAGGTCCACGCCCGAATGGCACCTACTGTACTGGTGCGGGGGTTTTCCTTACACCTCTCCCAAGGATGCGAGGAAAGAATATCTTTGGAAGGAATCGGGGGAAGAGGCTCGTTGGAAGCAATCGCTTTGGGACAGCATCCATGTCACGGACTCTTCTGGCGAGATTGCGAACGAGAGGGCCTGTGGCTTCTTGAATGCCGGCTGCGAGGCGAAATGCCAGTGTTCGGCGAGGATGCTTGGCGAAAAATCCGTGGATTCGATGCAAGGTTTGGAGCGGACACATCTACTCAGGTGTTGTGATATATCTATATATCAAACTGGACAACCGACAACGCCATCGTTGACCATCGTTGATGCTAATCATTAAATACAATCACGTACCACCATCCTCTCAAATATAGATTTGATTCAGTGAATGGTTCTTTTAAATTTCAGGATCCCGAAGAGTCCCAGGAGAAATGGTCTCTGGGGCCCTGAATCCTTTCTCAATATTCCCAACCAGAATCCTCGAAGCCTAAATCTGCTTAATTTACTGAACCTTGCAAACTCATACCAAACTCATGTTTATATATTAACATGTGAATATAGAGTGTTGAATTTCCTGCACTAAGGATCTCAGTCCCGATGTCAATTAAGAAGTGAAGTTGATGAATCATGAATAGTTTAAAAAACTAATGAAATATGTATATATATATACGTATAAATTGGTATATAATATAGATTGATTTTTGAAATAAAACAGACTATGCTTTGGCCCCATAAATATTAAAGAAAGCATACATCATAATTGTTTTTTCCTTTTCTAAATGATTGTGAATCTCAAAACTGTATGTATGTAAGATTTTGCTATTGAACATTTTGTTGAATAGTCTTATAGGTACTCCTCGGGGGAATCGGGGACAGAAATTTAAAAGGACAAAGGTGTATATACAAGGCAAAAACTGGATGGTCTATGAAATGTAAGTTTTGGTGGTGATTGTGATTGGGATGATTTTGATGGTGGTGGTGGTAATAGTAATCAATAATGCTGTCTTGAGTTGTGTTTTAGCAAAATGCTGGATTTGTTGTAAAAAAGTATTTTGATGGATAATGTCTTCTTTTTTTGCAAATTTCTTGTTGGCAACGACTTTTCAGCATTCAGGGAATATTTGTGCACAGATTGTGTAAAGGTTCTTGTGTAAAGGTTGTTTTGTGAGATAGTTGTATTTGTGTGTAATAGGAGTCTTTGTGTCAAGCTTTTTATATCTATTTTTTTTAATGTAGAAAGGGATTTTCTGTATATAAAGGTTGTTTTGTGGGTAAAGACATTCTTTCTTTGTTAAGATTTATTTCTTTAAAGGGGATGTTTGTGCAAGGTTTTGTTTGTATAAATGGATTTTTTTGTGCGAAAGTTTTCGTGTGTAAAGGTTTCTGCGTGTAATGGGAATGTTGATGCAAGGATTATTTCGTGGATAAAAGATTCTCTGTGCAAATCTCTCCGGATGACAGGCCTGCTTGCCACTCATGACTAATGATACATCTTCTAAAGAAACTTTGAACTTGATACCAATAAATCTTTATGCAAAGAAATCTTGTTGTAGAAAATCTAAAAAGACTTTACCAAAAAAAGCATTTCCACAAAGAAACCATTATACAAAGAAGCTTCCAAAAAGAACGCAACATCAATTTTTGAATACTTTTTTTCCAACTAAAGATGCAGCTAAGAAATACCACCATCCAAAATTCAAATTTTACATAGAAAGCTCAAACCTTCCCATCAACAATATAATGGGGATTGTGAATTCTTCAAAAAGATGGCCCTAAACATTGATGAAATTTAAGTTTTGCTGCTTCCAAGCTTCTTTTTTCTAGAGGAAAAATGAGGAGTTCCAAAGAAATCATTTTTTTTGCAAAGATCCTTGCCGTTTTAGTTCCAGAGTTGCCAGTTCACCCGTTTCACCCATGGACCGCGATTTCCTTGATTTCGGCCGGAAAATGGCAGATTTTGCTGTTCAAGGTGACATCCGATCCTGTTTCCAGAAGGGATCCTGTTGATGGAAGAGATCCCAAACAACCACCAGGAATGTCTGAAACCCTGTAAATAATGGGATAAAGTACCTTTCCCTCAACTGGTGTTTCATACTTTTCTTCCATCAAGGGGATTTGAAGCAGAATCAGGAATGAGATTGAGAGGGTTAGGTCCGTCAAAGTGATATCTACTCTAACGACTTTGGCTCTGAGGTCGCGGTGCTGGAATCAGAACCACGGTAACTCTGGCATTGTTTGTTGACCAACTTGGGGTTGGAAGGGCCCCAGTCATACGGGTTGATGGCAAGCAGAATGGGTCCTGGATTCTCCATGTGGGTGTTTCCTAAAATGGTGGGTTTACCGTTTACCCAACAACCATGGATTTTCCTATTAAAAATGGTCATTTTGGGGTGTGAAATGGGGATACCACCATTTAAGGAAACACCCATATCAACTGGTGGCTTGCTGGGTTTTTAAACCATCAACACTATGACAAAAGCCAAGCCAGGTGAGCGAAAGTCGCTTGCAAGAGGCGGGGCCCGATGTGGATGGGAGAAAAACCGACAACTCAAAAAATGGAGTTTTTTTTTTAAACTTTTTTTTTGGCATGTTTTTTGAATGGCCGATTTGTTTTGGAATGTAAAGAAAGTAAAGAACAAGATTTGTACTTGTGAAATAAAGTGTTTACTTAGAGACTTCTCCAGATTTTCCGGGGGTGGTTTTCGACGGCCTCACCTCCGAGCAATCCAAGTCTCCGCAACATCTCCAGATTCGAAACGTGGCAAAATGTGGTGGTAGACCATAAGGACGTTTTCTATTTACTGTAGCTTCCCAACGAGTTCAAGAGGACCTGAAATTCCCCCGAAAAACGTCCTTCCAACACCTGAAAGGCTTTTCATCGAAAAGCCTCAACAACAGCGAGCAAACTTCTGGAGAGTGTAGCTTCTGCCGAGGTTGGGGAGTTCCCAGGTCCCGTAACCTGATCTCCAATTCATTGAGTGTATTACTTGGATTTCACCAACTCATATCCCTTGCAATTGACAATAGCCATTCCAACTCATACCAGTGCATGGTTGAAATCCTGCGATCACCAGTTGGGTCGCTTGGTAGTTGAAAGCTACCATTATTTACCAAGATTTGAAACCACCATCCAAACGCTGGGTTTTCTTCAGGTCATCAAGGTTGACTCGGTAGCTGAGAGGCCTGGAGAGTTGGATGGGTCGATAGATTCGGGTGGGTGGATATGTCTTCACATGTCAGGATGTGCAAGATCATTACAAGTTATACAAGTTACATATCTTCACATGTCACTATTTCTTGAGGAAAACCCAGCAGGAATGATGAATAAGTGCTTTTTTTTCAACAAAAATCCACTCGTAAGTGAGGGGGAAGGGAAGATTTTGAGCCAAATGGATCACTGAAGAGTACTGCTGGATTTTCCGACAAAAAACAAGCATGGACTAGCAGCAACAGCGATGTTATGATTTTGGGGAGCTCACTGAGAAATGAAAACATCATTGGACACATTGTACATGCGCTGACCGGCCCTGCGTGTCTTTGCAGTTCAAGTTGGATTCCATCCAAACTTTTCATTTACCAAAAAAGTCCGAGGGATATTTTGTGAGAAGGATGATTCCGATGGGGTGAACTTGTGATATTTGGATCTGGTGTGTATCTATACAAGGTGGGCCCCTACCAGTGATAAAGGGGCTTTTGCGTTTATAAGAAGGGTTATAATCCCACTTACCCATTTATTTTTGGCCATTTATAAGGCCTTGTATCAATAGGCAATGGGAATTCGAAAACCACCCCGCTGCCAGGGATAGTTCACGAGATAGATGGATGCGGGCAGCCAAAGAAGTCACTTGGGCCCGAGATTTCAAGGGTCGGAGTTTTGGATACTCCCCGAAAAACATGGAAGTGATTTTCAGAAGAAATCGGAAGATTCAAAAATTGGCAACATTTAACATTTGTTTTTTTTGCCTACTATATAATCCACATGTTCAAAGTCCAGCATTTTCAAAACGAAAAAGGAAAATGTGTAAACATAGACTCAGAACCTTGCTAAGAAACTTAAGAAGCACTTTCAAAAACCAGTGAAAAAAACATCATCCCACATTTCTCCACATTTTTCTACTTTACATTTGGAAAGAAACACCATGGATATGGATGACACACATGAAATCACCGCTGAGGTTTTGCTGCCTATGGGTTTGCAGGCCCCCTTGGCACTTCTCTCACCTTGGAGCGGTCTGGTTTGGGATGCCCAGGTGTAGTGAGTCAACACCGTTGGTTGCCCAACAAAAAACCCGTTGGTTGGTTGGTTGCCCTGAGGCTGGGGTGAGTGTTGCAGCAGTACCACCAGTATGGAGCTTAGAGGGTTTTCAAGTCGACTGCTGTTGATTTGGAGACCTAAGACCTTCACCTAAGGAATTTAGTCGTTTCAATTTTTCTTGCATTGTTATGAACTAGGTATATATATATATATATAGATGATATATATTACAATTATATATATAGTACAACTCATTTCAACAAAAACCAACCGCCTTCCTTTTCAAAAAATAGGTACAAACCCACAAATTCATCTATATAAACCTCCTTGGGTGAGTTGAGTTGAGTTAAAAAACCATGGAGAATTTCCCCCTCCCCTTTGGGTGGAACCGCCACCCACCTGTCAGATGCCACCCATGCCTGCATCAATGTTACCACCTGGACTCCAAGAGGCACATGGCGCTTTTTCGGCACCCTGGGGAAACGGCTGTCGGAAACAAATCACGTTCGGACTCACTTGAAAGGGCCTTGAAAAATACAAGGGGGGGGGGGATGATATTTTTTAGTTCAACTTTTTTTTGGGTATCCATTTTTTTTTTTGGGGGGGCGGGTGGATGTAACTAAACGGAACTAATTTTTACTTGGCCTTGATGGTATGACTGCACGTTGCATCATTGCCGAAGCAGTCATAGGAAAACAACCCAACCCCCAGCCATTTGTTGAGAGGTCCGACGGATAGTTGTAATGGAGTTCTAGCAAGTGTAAAGGATACCTCTTGTCAAATCCCCATCTTTTTTTGGGATGTGAATTTTCTAAGCGGATCGTGAAAGCGGAAGTCTAAGGGGTTCTGTTGATATAAAACTTTTTGCCCAGAAAATTTGGGGTAGAATTTTTTTGGTAAATACTTCGCCAGTTAAAAAAGGCTGTGTGTTTCCCCTGCTGTTCCCCGGTTGCTTTTGGTCAGGAAGAGCCCTTCGCTGCATTGATCTTTCCTGGCTTTGATTCCTCCGCCTTCATCTGGCAGATCACCTGTTGGCAGGTTGATGGCAGGGGGTGAAACTTCAACAGGAAACAAGAGGACTACGGTTGATGGCAACCAGAAATCCGGTGATCACCAGTTCATATGGTTAGTTTATCTCATTATTTGCAGGGGTTTTAGCACCATCCCAGGTGCAGTATTTGGATGGGATGTTGATGGAATTTGATGAATTTTGATGAAATTCGATGATGTTGATTTTTTGGAAACCCATGGATGTTTTTTGTTGGCATTTTTCTGAATCCATGGCTGTTGTTGGTATTTCATGCAGATGGGCAGCAGACGAATCTGCAGGTGCTATGTTTGCTCCAGCTGCACAAGCACAAAACCATGAAACAGAATTATGAAATAGGATGAAATATTGTGTTTTTACCAGCAAGATGCCCAAACAAAAAATACACCAAACATGGGCAAATTCTAGACATTATAAAGTGGAGAGCTGACACCATCAGATGCCTTAATGTCCCAAGCCAACGACACAGCAAGAATACGAGCCTCTGACATTGGGGTTTCGCCTTCTGCCTTCGCCCATTTGAGGACGGGAGAAGCGATTTCAGGAACATCAATCATGAACATCAATTTTGGATGTTTTCGTTGCATGATTTTTGGCATATTTTTCAAACACACCTGTTTTGATATTTAGCATATACCCTTGTGATTTTGGACTGACAAGAAAACATTGGGATAACTTTTTTTACTGACCTTCATAGGCCGAACAAATCCTGAGACTAAACGTCTTTGGCAGGAAATTGGTCTGTGCGTTGAAGCATGGGAGTGGTGCACTCTGCCTACAACTACGTGTTCCCGTTGGGAAACCATTCATTTTGGCGATTTGATCTGTGAGTTCTCTCAACTCAAACACATCGTGGTTGGGGTTTTGTTGTTTTATTTGATCAAAATGACAGCCGGATCGGAGGATCGGCATTGATTTCATGGATTAGAGGTTTGGTTTGTTTTGAAAGGGCGATAGACACTAGCTGGTTGTACAGCATGGCACATTTGAAAAATTCCAATGGCTTGAACTTCACCCTCTGCAAAGACATGGAGGCAGTAATATGATGGACCTATCAATGAATCACGGGGTCCACCATAAGGACCTTGTTACATGGGAAAATCAAGCCTAAAGATTGAAAGGTATTGTTCCTTGGTGATGTAGGGGTTTCTCCTATTTTTTAGGGTTGTTTCAGGTCCCTGAATCAGCTCCTTTCCAGAGTTCTCCTCATATACCTTCAAACACTATGCTCCAGTGATGCAACGGAACAAATTTGGCACGTCTTTTGTCCACCTGTCACGCCTGAGGCCAGATCCGGTGGAAGTCTATGTCCGGGGCCTCTATCTTGGTAAGGGTCAACGCCCTTCCAAAACCAACATGCAATGAACAAAAATCCTTGGTTGTTTGGGTTATGTACTGGATTATACTACCCAGTTATATTAGGGGATTGTAATCAATAATTATTAGGATCTCTGGAAACCAACCATCAGTGACTTCTATATACACGTTTTTTTTGCGTGGCTTAACTTGTGGCCAAGGCTGGCAAAGTTGTGACTGGCTCCGAAGGTAGGAAAACATGAATGATTCCAGAGTCAAAATTTGATAATTCTAGCCGGGAAAAATGGATATAGCTTGACAATTTCCCACTGTTAGTTGAGTATTTCCGATCTTTAAATGACCCGATTTCAGAAAAAAAATCAGGTTGGGGTGAAATACTCAACCTTTTTGGCTGACACCCCATTTAAAGAAACTGAGGGGGTTCATGCATTGCAATGGAAAATCATGCCTTATACACCCCCGAAATTTAGCACCGCCCCTGAAAAATGATGCTTGGAAGATGAGTTCCCTTTTAGGATTGCCTATTTTTAGGGGCGAACTGTTACATTTCCGGGGTGAAAAAATCCAACATCTTCCTTAAGGTTCTTGGATCCCGAACCTCCAACCAACAGCCCGCCACTGACCTCAGCATCCTGGCCTGGAAGATCGCATCAGCCACGCCAACGATGCGGTCTGGACCTCGGGGAAGCATGGGAACATGTTGGAAGGGGACACCCAAACTGGGAAAGGAACAGCTTCCTCCATTTTTGATCCCTTGGATTTTCATATTTTGTGTTTTTTTTTCTCCGTGCATTTTTTTTAAAAGATGTGGTCAACCAGAAGAAAACCAGGTCACATCATATTACACGAAACAAAAGATCCGGAGTCACATTGCTAAGCCTCCCATGTTTTCATGGCGATGAGGTGGAGAGCGCTTTTCAGGACATGTCACAAACCTTCGCTTTTTGGGCCGCAAGAGTTGATGGGAGACAGATGACGATGAGATCGGTGGGAGGAAACAAGATGATCCCATTTGGAAAGATTTCAACGAGATGAGATAAGATTGTTCAGATGTCAGCATACCTTTGACAAAAGTGACAAAAGCGCGAAATGATTGACATAGCTTACGGAAGAAGTCATCTTCCCAAACCCCAAATCAGAAAAATGATGATGTTAACTTGCAGGGTTGTAGCAACCCCCAAAAAGCACTCAGAGAAGCCTGCATGCAAAGAGAAATCGTGACCTTGTGGAAGCATTCTCAAACCGGCCGTGAACAGCTCCTCTTCAAGCCGTTGCGTCAAGATGGGTTAGATCCGAAATGAACCTACCGAAAACCATCCACGACGTAAATAGACACATAGAAATGTGAGCAAGTTTGCGTACCTTCTGATTTTCAGCTCATTTTTGAGCCAGCTTGTTAGAGGTCGTCCTTGAATGTTTTTGGACATGCATTGAAGGTATTGTTTTGGAACACAGGGCGCAGGATGGAACCATAAATGACTACAGTAGCAGTCCAGGGGAGATAGGTCGACATATCACCACATGATTCTGCATAGGTTTTTGATCTTCCTTTGACATACTGTAGCAGGTGCAAGAATAAAAACAGCGCAGAAAAGGTTACTTTTCGCTTCACTCCGCTTATATGTTTTGAAAACCCATAGCACTACCCGATAAAAGGAGCAATGCTGTGGCCACGTTCTGACTGTCAGTTGTCCTTTTGCAGCCATGTCCTGTGAAGTTCAATTGAACACCTTACAAGGGAATGTCATCACCCTTAGCGTTGTGATGACAGCCACTGTTCGGGAGTTGAAGGCTATGCTCCTTGAAAACCATCCTTGTCAAGATCCGATTGAGCGCAAAGTCCTCAAAGTGGAGCTGCTGCGCGACAGCTCAATCATAGATGATGCTGAGACGCTTGACGCAGCAGGACTCTTGGGTGCTGAATCCCTAGTGACTGTCACATACACAAGGAACGAAGTGGAAGCAGCAACCAAACATGACATCCATACAGAGGGATGTTTTGCGGTGAAGATACCTTCCAACGTGACCAGTATTTCACACTCTGCCTTCCAAAACTCACCTCGACTAGTTTTGCTCACAATCCCTGAGTCTGTGACTCACATTGGGCAAGCTGCCTTTGAAGGCTGCTCGTCTCTGGCGAGCATCACGTTGGGCGAGTCTGTGACTCACATTGGGGATGGTGCCTTTTCAAACTGCCCCTCTCTGGCGAGCGTCACCTTGGGTGCGTCTGTGACTCACATTGGGGAGGTTGCCTTTCAAAACTGCACCTCTCNTGGGGTGGGTGCCTTTGAACTCTGCACCTCTCTGGCGAGCGTCACCTTGGGTGAGTCTGTGACTCTCATTTGCGGAGGTGCCTTTCGAGGCTGCACCTCTCTGGCGAGCATCACCTTGGGCGAGTCTGTGACTCACATTGGGGATGGTGCCTTTTCAAACTGTACCTCTCTGGCGAGCGTCACCTTGGGTGAGTCTGTCACTCAAATTGGGCACGGTGCCTTTCGAGGCTGCACCTCTCTGGCAAGCATCACCTTGGGTGAGTCTGTGACTCAGATTGGGGCTGATGCCTTTCGAGGCTGCACTGCTCTGAGCAGCATCACAATTCCAGAGGCATTGAGACACATTTTGACGAGAGCGTTAGGGAGTCTTTCCGTGGCAATCATCACCATTCCTGCAAGGCAGGGCATGAAACGACTGTGCGAGGCGTGAGTGAGTGTACAGATCTGATGCCACTTGGCCACTGATTGGTACAACTCGTGGAGAAAAGATCGGCATGCCCGCCGTGTGACTTTACACATTTGTGGTGTTCCCCATATGGATTGTGTTTGTTGCTTCACGTCAATGGGTCGTGTTTCAGTGACTGATGCGACCAAGCAGGACTCTTGTTTTATTTTTTTTCCACAGAGATGTGGTTCTATATCGGGGAATGTCGATATATCATGATATATCTCAAAATGACACATCTGTAGGCCTGACTCCATGAAGATCTCAAGCTGGGTGATGCATGTGCGATACTTTTGCCGGTGATACATGTTGCCAGAACACTGTGAATACTGAGTATTTTTTTCTCTAGAAATTTGCTGTTGTCAGTTTTGGGTGTGGCTGTTGTGATGTTGAAACAGATTCTTAACTCACCTGGGGCGTACAAGGTCCAGAGTTGAATCCCTGCGTCGTCTTTTTTTTGTTGCTGGTTCCTTTTGAAGGTAGAAGATTTCATAGTGTGACATAGGATATATTATAGCAATTGTATACATCAATGTTATCAAATTGCATTAAATCCTTAGTATTTAACACACGTGTTTCATTGCTATTTTATTCCAATACTGGTATCATTATACCAACAATATATAGTTACATTCTATTTATCCCCCAAGTAATGTAGGAAGTTTCAGCCACTGAGGCTGAGATGAAATCGTTGATGCGAAATACGCAGAAGGAGTGGGATACGTTTGGAAGCCCTGTACCAGCATGGACCGATTTGGGAGCAGTTTTTTTGGGAGTTTTTTTTTTCGGCCATGAAGATGGGGGTTTCGGTTGGTTTTTCCCATGAAAGGGAATGAGGTTATACATGAATTTAAAGTAAATATATCACTTTTATAATTTTATTTGTGGCACCAAAGATGTCATGAACTACCATGTTTTGAGGTTTCAATCGCCTCCAAAAATCAACAAAAAGAATAGATATCTATATCGGTAGTGGTTCCAACATGTGTCATTTTCACTAGGACCCGGGGGAACCTTCAACTAGACCTGCAATCTCGATTTTTGACATCCTGAAAAACTGGAAGTTGCATTGAAGAATTATACCTAACTATCCTAACTATACCTTCAAACAACACCTTTTAGGTGCTGGATGAAATCAGTTTTTTATCCAACAAAAAGTCACTGAGGTATTCCAAACCCTTGGCTAAATCGTCGGGGTATCCCGAGGGAATCTTGGGAGATATCGAGTCAACAGCTGTTGAGCTGTGATTTTCATGCTGGAAATTATCCTCCAGCAAAACTTACATATCCCCTACCAGCCGGCACTTTTGAGTCGATGATTTTCCGATTTTCCATAGGTGGATATGTTGGTTCCCTGAGGGTCCTGTTTTGTTGGCTGCAAATGTGTGGAGACCCCTTCCATTACTGGACCATCTGACATGCCTTCAGCAAGTGCTGACGTTTGATGAACGAGCAAAGGAGATGGGAATGAATCTGGGTTTGACCAGTTGCCTAAAAACAGCAGTTTGGCTGGTTGGTGGTGGACGCAATCCATTTTAGGCATCTGATCTGGGTAGTGGTTTCAATTTTTTGAACAAAATTCACCACTACTTGGGGGAAGATGAACCCATTTTGACACATATTTTTCAGATGGGTTGGGTTCAACCACCATTCAAGTGCCTTGAGGTGCCAAGGAATTCGAAAGGAGCTGGTGCATTTGGCTCATGCCAGTCGGCCACTCAAGCGAAACGGGAGAAACTGACCCTGGGGCTAAATGAAACAGGTCTGAGAAAAAATCCAGGGGTAATCTTATGGTAGTTAGTTGTATGTTGTATATTTATGTATCATCATCATCATCATCATCATCATCATCATCATCATCATCACCATCACGATCATGATCATCATTCGCTTTACATTTTTGCAAGTACATCACCACTGGAGAAAGCTCGGAATGGCGTTTGCCAAGTGATCGCAAATCACTCGTTTTTTCATCGACTGGTCGGCCAAGGTCCGCAATGCTTGGATGCACAGGAAAGGAAGTTGGGAATATTGCACAAGTTTTTTGAAAGCAATTGTTAATAGTGAGTCCTTTTTCTTCTAGTCCCTTCTGACCTTCGTTTGCCCATTGAGATTTGCTATTTTGATGTTTTGCTTTTGCTTTTTTTACCAAGGTTGATAGCTGTGAATGTAAACGACTGTTCTGCTGTCAAGCCTGGCTGTGCGGATTTCGTTGTGTTTGTTCCTACTTCACAGGAGCGAATCTTACCTTCTCTCTTCAAGAAACGTGCCAAGAGTGGCGAAGAGATTGCTGGTTGTGGGGTATCCTGGTGGGGGTACTGTTGTTGTTGTTGTTGTTGTTGTTGTTGTTGTTGTTGTTGTTGTTGTTGTTGTTGTTGTTGTTGTTGTTGTTGTTGTTGTTGTTGTTGTTGTTGTTGTTGTCGTTGTGGTCAGCTTCGTGTTGTGTAAAGAGTGTTTTGAGGACCTGATTGGTTGATTTACACCAAAACATCGATAAACCTTTCCTTTCTTGTTGTACTCAAAGTATGGATATACATTTGATATGAAGAAAAAGGGGGATATCCCATATTTTTGAAACCAAAAGACGGTCTCACAAAGACATCTAAGCGCTTCAATTGAGGTGCACGAGGTGATTTGCCCTTCGCCATGGTGTTCGGAGGGCTCAGGATCAGTATGAAGATGGGCGGTTGTAGTGACATTTGTTGCATAGGTTAGGGTGATCCTCCTCCCAGTACACCCCTGAAGATTGACATGGAACATAATCATGGAGGTTTGGAAGATCATTTTCCTTTCTAAATGATTTGTAGGTTCCATGTTACTCTCTCAGGGTGCAACAGCGACCTGGTTGATTTCTATCTTAGCGGTCTTAGCGCGAAATCCGGCAGGCCTACCCTGCGAACCCTTTTTTGTATGTGACCCAGTAACAGTGAGATATCACACTTTCCAGTACACGGAGGGAAATCTTCGCAATACATGAGTACAATATTTGAATGTTCAGGACTTAGGACGTTTGTTGGTGGAATCGACATCAGCCCATTTTGAGAAATTATTGTCAACAATATCTTGTCAAGACCATTCCGTTTCTAGCTCGTGGTTTCCTTCAGATGACATCGTCTTCCTTGAAACCTCCACATCCGAAAGGAGAGGATGATCCAATTTGACTGGTAGTGTATAGCCAAAATCTACATCTCAATGGTTTTACTCAAACACCAGATTCGGAACCTTCCTGCTTTGCTAAGCTGATCCGCATTGGGATTGTGATTTTGGTGCTTTCAGTTAGGGATCTGTGTGAAGCATACCGTTCTATGCTTCAGAAAAATCCGGAAAAAAACAAAACACCAGGGATGATTTTTTTGTATCCCATTATTTATAGTTTTTTTTTTAGCACCATCCAAACAGGTGGTTGTTGGGCATGGGATTTCTTCCAAGCCGAGGCCTTCCACCTGCCAATGCATTGCAGGAAACGAGGCGGAGTCCGGTAGATTAAAACCTGGTTGTTTAGGGTATGTAGGGGATGACAATCGAAACCCAGTTATATGGGTGTTTCCTTAAATGGTGATACCCCCAAATAACCCCCAAAATGATCATTTTTAGTAGGAAAACCCTCTGGTTGTTGGGTACCACCAGTTTAGGAAACCCCCATATGGGGAGTATAATAAACCATCATAGGGATCCCTATCAAATAACCAGTATAATGGAAAGTAAGAAGTTTTTTAATTTTTTTGTGGCTCAAGTGCTCATTTTTGGATGGAAATTGTGGAGGGAACCATTTAGAGATGAAGTGTAGCCCAAAATTTGGAAGTACTTTTTGGAAGGAATTTGTTTTTCTTTTGAGGCATGTTTTGTTGGGAAATATGACTCCACCGGACCTGTTTTCAGGAGGGGTTTGGGGACTCAATGGGAGATTCGCTAACATACCAAGGGTAGCTGGAATCCTTGAGGAATGGTGGAATTTTTGTCTTTGTTTCCTGCGGACACTTGGGCTCAACTGTGAATACTTTGCAACCTGCAAAAGGCGATCAGGCATCGCCACAGACAGGTGTTTGTTTTTACAGATTTCTAGCAAAAAAGATGGGGGAACGTTGGGCAGGCAGAAAACCTCTAGGGAGACTCGAAGAGAACTTATTTTGGTTCTAAGATATTAATGTAGTACAAATCCATTGGGACTCTTGTGAAGGGGATAAAGAACCAGTCTAAGTTGTTTCGGTATAATGGGATGGCCGGATACAGAAAAAACATGTTTACGCAGCAGAAGGTAGACTTCCGCTCCCATTTTTGTGCCGCTGAAGAATGCTACCCTGACATCCCGTTTCAATGATCTTCCGTTCAACATCTCGCGGAATGACCTGCTATCGGACATTGTCATCCTTGGCCGTGGAGCATATGAAGAACCTGTTGAAGCCTCATGTAGTTATGATGCACTGCAAGCTTGGGATGAGTTCGGGTAGAAGACAGTTTGGTGCAACAGGAGGAAATTATTGGAATGGCCACACTGAAAGACAGCATGCTGCCCTCCTACAAGCCATTGGTGAAATGGAACCAGAAGCTATTCCTGAAGCTGTTGAGCATTCAAAGGCATGGTCTCCAGCCATTCTTCCTGCAGACGACCGAACGAATAAAGTGGTTTTCAACCAGCAAACACACTTCCATTCTGCAGCAGCGATAGCTGACTGGCATGGGAACGCTGATAATCAGCATGCTGCCCTCCTACAAGCCATTGGTGAAATGGAACCAGAAGCTATTCCTGAAGCTGTTGAGCATTCAAAGGCATGGTCTCCAGCCATTCTTCCTGCAGACGACCGAACGAATAAAGTGGTTTTCAACCAGCAACCACACTTCCATTCGGCAGCAGCAATAGCTGACTGGCATGGGAACGCTGATAATCAGCACGCTGCCCTCCTACAAGCCATTGGTGAATCGGTTGACTGAAGCTTTTTGCCTGGTTAATTTCCTACGTTCTCTGCACCATTCCGACAACTTATGAGTTTACCTTCGCTGTGTCTTTGTTCGTGGTGTTATGAGTGTATGTCCAGGTTGCCTCAGGTTGACACGATGGTGTTGAATGCAACTGCAGCTCAAAGGATGACAAGACTGTTCCCCTTTTCAGGTGTGGGGTTCGCCTCGTTCATCTGAAGTCCCAAGCGCGGGGGGTTTGCACATATGAAAGGCACCTGAATCCTCTTCCAGACTGGAGCAGGAAGACTGGACAGATGTGATCTTGAAAAGACTTCTCGTTACAACCAAGCGGCGTGTGCGACGTGCTCAGAGAAACAAAAGCGCACAGCAGAATCACCAGAATCATCCAGGTGCAAGGATGCTCAATCTGATCAAACCAACCATGAAAGCAAGATTGTTGTTTTTCATTGAGGAATCAAGCCTGTCAATTATCCTCAACACAGATCCATCCACAACCTCTTTGGTCATTTTTTTTCATTCTTCCAGGCCAGAGGCTGTGACTCTGAGGTTGGAAGTGGGAGAAGTGGGAGAACCTGATCTCAGACGTTGGGGGGTTGTTTGTAAAGATGTCGGTGCATTATCAAGTAGAGTGGAAAATGACACGATCTACATATGATTTGCCATGGAGGACTAAAGCATTTCTCCCCTAAAAAAAGCAACACGAAGACCTTGTGCAATGCCTCGACCCCAAGAACGGAATGGTGGATTTGGCTGATGTGTTACTGAACAAATTGGTAGATTTGGTACTGCTGTTGATGGAAGAAATCCTGCACCAGTTGATAAGTAGTTTATCCCATTATTTACAAGGTTTATACATCCCAGGTGGTGCAGGATATCTTCCATCAAGCATTTGACCAATTGCCCCATTGCCATTTTGTACATCCGCCGGTGCATGGGTAGCTGTCCATGGTGCCACCTTCGTTGATACTATCCGTTCTGATCCCTTGATATTTTTGGGAAATATGCCAAAAGCACATGGGCACAAAAAGCATTGACCAATGCATAAAGTTGGTTTTGCAGAGAGGGACTGTGTATGTATATATACACCGTACTGAAAATAGCCCATTACTAAGCCACCTTTGGGGAGTTGCGCCATCTACTTTCTAGGTGGTCTATATTATATTTACTGAATATCTTCCCCATTTTCGCAGGGGTTGACTATTTGCGATTCAAATGACTGTGTTGCGATGAGAGGTGGATTCCGATCATGTCTTGCGGTGTACTCACTTGCGCCGCAGGAGAGGGTTGGATGGTGCAAGCTGGCTTGTATAATTGGTGAAAGTAGATACTGTACATACTTGCGCAATGAGAGGAACGTATATTTTACCAAACCCAAATGATTTTGAAGATACCCATCTGAGTATTCACGAATATTTGTACGTGGGTGTATCTCGAAATTCGGGGCCTAAAATTTATGGGTTTATTGCCAAGGTAGATTATTTCCAAGATGTTTTCTTATGGTCTCGACGAGACCTCATGCATATGAAATCTACAAGTTTTTGTACATTCTTTCTCTGTAAAAAATATTCATGTGTATATTTATATAATACATATAATATGATCATATCTTTTTTTAATTTCATCATCTCAAAACCAATAATTGTAACATGAACTTCATCATGGTTGACATCATCTCAACCAATTAATCGTAGCTAACATCATTGACACCTTGGGTTTTCTCAGGATTCTTCCAGCACTGCAGTTGGAACAGCTCTTTGAGGTGAACTTGGTGGGTTTAGCACCTGAAAAAGTAGGCCGAAAGCCCCAAAAGGAAACGCATCTTCCAATTCACCATGTTTTTTCAGGGGCGAGCTGTTAGTATTCGGGTTTTTTTCCAACAAAATAGTTGTGGCAGTTGTGGCATGATTTTGTTTTCCCAACCTCTTTTGGGAAGAAAACATCTGCTTGTGATGTTAGTTTTGGGGAGGGATGCATTGGATACTGGAGTTTTCCAGCTGGATTCCCCATTTCTCTTGGCAAGTCTTGACGTGGATAGCAGAAATGAGGAATCTAGTCATCTTTTGGTTTCTGTAACCGTCAATACCATCTGGCAAACTAACATGGCAATGGAAGATGATTTTGAAGATGTATTCCTTCTTGAGAATGAGGGATGGACTTCCCATTGCTATGTTAGTTGACCAGAGGGTATTTAAATCTACATCTATTTTGACCAGCAGATGCAGATGACTTTCTGATTGAGACTTTCCTATGTTTTTTTTTGGTCCCGGGTCCAATACTGTATACATAATGGGACAAACTACGAAGCCCAACCGGGTCTAGGATTGGACCACCATGAAGAGTAGCATCATGAAGAGTAGCATGCTATCTTGCAGGGAGATGGTGATTGCAACATCTCAGAGGATGCATCCTTCAACAAGGTCTGCATGGGATGGATGATTTGCAAACACTCGTGGTTCGCTTGGCCTGAGGGGGACCTTTGGGTTGTTATATTGGCTAAAAGTATTGGACCTAGAAATGCTGTAGGGTTGTTTTGCAACTGAAATCTACAAAGTAAGCTGGTGATTCTATCGTTTAATTCTGGTGATTTACAACTGATCATACCAATGTGTTTACCTTCCGGCATGATGACAACCATATCTATATACATTATACATAATAAAATTGTATACATATACATATATATATATATATATAATTATATATATTTATGCATATACAGAACTCTTTTTTCCAGCTGCCTTCTTTTTTTCTAGGGTAATCCAGGCATCTTCTTTGCAGTCAGGATNTCCAGCTGCCTCTTTTTTTCAGGGAATCCAGGCATCTTCTTTGCAGTCAGGATGCCCCCCCCCGATGAAACTGTTCTCCGTCAGGCATTGCTTACACCAGATGAACCTGGAGATTTTCAGGTGGTTCTGACCTGAGGTGATTCAATGTATTGACTGTTGATGGGAGTCGTTGATGGGGCCTTGGGAGGACAAAATGATGATGCCATGGTTTTGGGAAGTCGGAAGTAGTTGCCCGCAACTTGCATTTCTAAGAGTCAAAGATATAGTGTACAGAATCATCGTGAATTACATAGACTACAGGTTTTTGGGCAACCCTTCCGGCCCCCGAACAGTAGGAAAACAAAACTTTTGCCGTGAAAAGTTTCGTTTCAGACAGAAAAACTACCGTTTCTGAGAAATGTTTGTTTTCCGCAAAAATCTCAAAACAAACTCTGTTCGGGCAAGTTTTGAAGCTGCTAAAAGAAGCCTTGTTATACAGGGTTTAATTGCTTAGTTTTTGCCAAAACGTTTGTTTCAAACCTTGGTTTTCGTGGTGTGTTTCCTGCCCCGAAGCATGTTGAAAAAATTGGTTTTTGCATGGGCACCCGCGATTCTTGCACAGAAAGTTTGTTTCATGGGGCCGAAACAAACCTTGCAGCCCAAAGTTTGTTTCTACTTGAGAAAGGTTAGTTTCCTAAAGTTTGTTCTCCAGGTTTGGTCCTCGTGTTTTGGAGGTTTCCATCACATTGCCGGGCAGTCACACGGCTCCACCATCCGGCTCCACCACGCATGGGCTCACATGGCTCTGCCTAACGCATCACCATGCATTAGCTTGAACTGGCTCCGCCATCGCCCGCCTTGTTGCTGGTCGCTGTTGTTGCTTGTGTTGCCGTTATTATTGTTATTGTTATTATTTTTATTATCATTACTATTACTATTACTATTATTTTTATTATTATTGTTATTATTATTATTATCATTATTATTATTATTATTAGTAGTAGTAGTAGTAGTAGTAGCAGCTGTATTTGTTGTTGTATTTGTTGTTGGTAGAACCGCTGAGGAAGGTCCGCTTACATGATCAAAAAAGAGCCGGTAGAAACAACGACAAGGGAGCGGTTGGCCCCTGGTTGTTTTGGTCACGCAACAACAACAATAACAACAGTACAGCAGCAACTTTCGAAAACAATCCTTTGAATCGACTGTGCACTTCGTACGTCTCACTCTTGCATATATGCGTCTCGCTTTGCGTGAAAATTTCGGCTTCGTTTTGGTTGACCTGGGTCGGCCGCAGACAAAGTCGTATTGCGAAAGGTAGCACAAAACGTTAGTGTCCCAACCCTGAAACTAGAGTTTCGAAACGGTAGTTTTTCTGCTCAAAACTAACTATTCGTGCAAACGTTTCTTTTTAGCTTTGAAAACTAACGATTAGGCCTGGTGCCTGTTTTGTTGTCTACTTTTTCTCGTCTCGAAACAAGTGTTTAAAACTTTAGTTTCGAAACTTTTGCTCATCTCCTTCCTACCCCAAAAGCCTAACAAAAGTCCAGACTTGAAATTTGGGTACTGCTTTTGGAGAAGGCTATTCATAAAATAACAACATTTTTAAGTGGCTAATGGCTGATTGGTCGTTAAAGTTGATGGTTCAACAACCTATCCTTTCCATCCCGTCAACTTTGGCCGAAGGCCTTCGTTCTTTGCTTATCAAGGGAAAAAACCAAAAAATGAGGAAACCGCCTCAGACTTTGTCAGATTGCGACTTGAGGCACATGCTTCTATGCCATTGCCAGTATTGCCGCCCCCGACATGGAAACAGGTGCTTGGAAAAACATCACACCCTACTGCTATGGCGAAATTTTTGAGAGAATCCAAGAACTGGAAGAAATCAACGGTCTTTTCGTTTGTTATATAAGTTCCATTTCCGAAATTTGTTTTTTGGTGAAGTGGTGATTGGGGGTGCCGATGGAGTTACAAGAAACACGGGATGGAAACGGCTGGCAGTGGGGTCGATGAAAGAGACAGCTTCAGCAAAAAAACCACCAAACAAAAGTTTCAACAATCATTCCCCAAAAAAACATGTTCAACATGTCCAAATGTCAATTCTGATATTAAAAAAAACAGTCTTGAAAGGTATTCCCCTTTTTTTCCATCCTTTTTCTGGCGACTTAGGACCCCTCCTTCCAGCGAAGGGCTGGTTTCCTGTGACTCGCGGTTTTCTCGCTTACGAATGGGACGACCTTTGAAACGACACGAAGACGTTTCACCGCGGCGTGCTTCAGAAAAAATTGGCAAAGTCCGCATTTTTGCGTCTATCCTTTTGATGAATGGGGGAAATCATTCCTTTTTGTGTGGGAATATCGCAAGGAAGATGAGAGTGGCAACATGGTTGAAATATGAAGTGGCCCCAACAGTTTTCCTTTGCGAATGTATTTTTCATATCCAGCATTCCATCATATCCATGCACAGAATATCAGATATACATCCAACTTGGGTGTCAACCTGTGTTTCTCCTCGAAGGTGGCGGAGTTTGCGTTTTCCATGTGGATGGGGCACAATCGAGCAAATCCCACGTGAGGGATCACAGAAGTTGTGGGAAATGTATGGAAAGTAAACATCTCAGACTCATCTCCTGGAACTTGTAGTAAAGCGGAATGTGTTTTTCTTCTTTTTTTACAGCAACTTCATTTCAAAAGAAAAAGACTCTTGACAACATGGGATGGGCGGGATGGGTACGGTATATATTTTCTGGTGTTTCACAAGTGGTGAGGATTGGCTGTTCCCATACCCTGCAGTGATTTTATCAATTCCGCCTGACCGAAGGCCTTGTGTTCTTTATCAACTTGGTGCTTCATGGGGTCCAGTGTGGCATCCCGGGCCATGTCAGCTTCTGGGTCACCCAATTTTTTCAACTGGAGAGTTGGATATTCATGGAATAGATTCATATAAATTCATAGTGGGTAAGACTGCAACAGTTTTTTGGTTTGAAACGAAAAATTCATCTTTCTTAAAACTAGGTGGTAAAAAAAATGTTTTTCCATTGGAAGCACTTGGAATTTCCCACTGGGTTTTTCATCAGTGCTGGTGACCTTCTGGGGGCCTCGCCCGAGGCGTTAGCACGAGGCCAGATTTGGCGTCTTATTACTCCAGTGATGTTGGGGTACCCTGAAGATCCATCCATGAAGCCATGGGAAACTTGAGATCACCAAAACGGGATGGGTGATTTGAGCTGAAACCGAAAAAAGGATGCTTGGAAGGCATGTTTCTGTGGCGAAGTTTGTTCTTGAGGTTGCAGGAAATTTGGAAAACGACACCTTTTTGTTAGGCATGATGAAAGTGTCAATGTTTTTTTTGGAATACTGCTATTTATCAACCTCTTGCAAAACAGATCTTTGTTGCGCCATTGCTCACTTTCAGCCCAGGTTGCATGCGAATTTGACCCATCTTCTCTTTAATGTCCTGCAACCCAGCAACCAAAAAACTGCAGCAACAGAGGTGGTGAATGTCATGTTGGTGTCATAGAGTGGAGTTTCAAGAGTGACATGGCGATTCATGTAGTTGGTCGACTCATGATTCTTGATTTTTATTTCCCTAAATCCATCTAAATCCTTGGTGATGTTGAATCCAGAGTATTCATCCCCCCTCATCACTCTCCACTATTACTTCAGTATCTTGATTGTCATTTTACGTTTGTCTCAATTCTTATTGGCGTCTCCTTGTACCGACCATCCTGGAAACTAGTCGTAGCCTCAGTCGACACTTCCCTTCTCTCAAGGTCTTCTTTCAGCTTCGCATGGGCTTCGGCATGGAGAGGTGCAATGAAAAAACACAGGGCAGTATAGCTTGGGTGTGGCCACCCTCCCAGCAACAGTGGCAAATGAAGGTTTTTTTCGGAATCCCCTACTAAAGATGTCATCATCTGAAAAAAGGTCACCGTTACTGGGAGGGGGAAAAACACCCAAAGTATAGTATCTTTCTGAAATTCATCCACTTGCAAATTATGGCATATCGATGCATATTGGGGTTATCCGGATACTCCATTGATGATTGCTATTGCTGATTATTGTTATCAACCCTCTGAATCAGGGTGAAATAGAGTGGGAGAACCAGGTACAGATCCTGAGAGATTCAGCTTGGATAACTACCAACATTTATATATTTGGATGAATAAACATGTGAGGATGGCAAGTACTCATGCAACAAATTATGTCAATGTATTGGACTCGGATGTGTTTGGATTTCGACACGTGAAGTCTTTGGTTATCTCTCTCGTTGCAGTTCTTTATGATAGGTTGGGAATTGGAAATTTATGCTCCAACTTTTCTTGGAACAAATTAGGTGCACCCAAATCCAGTGAGTTTTTTTTAAATCAAACAATGACGACGAAATTTTTCGTCGAAAGCTGTTTTTTTCAGCTTTGCAAGGTCTGAAATTTAAGAGTTTGCTAGTTCCGGTACTGTTGATGGTTCAGAAATCCGGCGATCACCAGTTGAGGTTGGTAGTTTATCCCATTATTTACGGGGTTTTGTAAATGCAGAATCTCTTTTGAGTACAGTGATAACAATGCTCTCAGAATAAAGAGGGTGTGAATTCTTTTTTAAGACTTGCTACACTGTCAAAAGTTGCCAGGCAGTTTGGAAGAGAAAAAATGATGATGATTTACTTCGCGCCGGAGACTGAAAAAAAATGGGAGCTTGAAAGGTACCTCCATGCGAGTCCCGTTGATCTGTGTTTGATCCGGTGCATCATTTTTCGACAGTTTTTTTTCACCTTTTGGAAACCGTTGGATCTGGAGGTTCCAAAAAGTATCTTAGGTGTGGTCTCTTTGGAAATTTGATGAGTGTGGCGGTGGATCCCTACAAATTGGCCGTTGGGGCACGCCCAGATGATTTTGATTTTGTTTCGTTTCGTTTCCGTTTTTTTTCGGTGGGTTTCGGTAATAGCCCTGGTGTTGGGGGTAGCAAAGGGTGATCCAACTTTGACCTCTATTTCACAAAGATGTCTTGATGCGAGCCAAGGATGTTTTTCGGTGAATGTGAGGAAAGCGGATAATGCAAGATGTGCAAGTATGAATTGGCTCGGGAATGTAGTACTTACCCCCTCATCATTGACAGTGATAATCGAGTCCCTTACCAGAATCCTGGTTGGCTGATTTGCACATGAACGGCTTGGTATCATCTCTTGTGACTTGTCTGTGTTTCAAAAACATGGACCCCGCATGAAACATCCATTTGGCATTAAATTAGAAAGCTTCAACCGGCGCGAAAATCCAGCACTTTTTTCAGTTGTTACGAACATCGGAGATTTTGAATACCCAATGAAGCCCATCATATCGATATTTCAAGGGGTTTAGGCTATTATGTGACAGTGAATCCTGGCTAAAACCCTTGATTTCAATGTAATCATTAATTTAAACGGTACACAAGAAATAAAGGTGTCTATTTCACCAAGTAGTATAAAATCCTGAAAAAGGAACCACCAAACTCCTCAACAAATTCGTCAATCTTGAAAAATTGTATTTCCCCCATTTTTGGCTGAATCAAAGGTCGATGTGTTTGTTCACATATTTTCCACGAGTTGGCCTTTTCCAGGTGGGTGCCTCTACCGCTGGGTTCTTGCACTCAGCAAAGTTAGACTGTTGTCCTTGGTGATTTGCAACCTGACGGGGAAACGTGTGTGTGTGCCTAGGTGTAGTGAATGTAGTGTCTCACACATTTTGATGATGATTTTGACAGGGCCATTGGAGAAAAGGTCAAAGTCACAAATCACGAAAAAGATCAAAGCCAAACATCGAGATCTTTTTTGTTATAGACATGTTACTGTTCTGGAGTCCATTCATGGCTTTGATTCAAGTCCAAAGACGGAACTAATACCGGAGCGATTTGCCCAAAGACTGGTGCAGTTTTGGCAAGGTGAGCATGAATCCTCCCAAAAACCAAGCCAACATTTCAGGTTTTTGTGGAATTACATATATTCTGATTCTTGGGATGAATCACCCAAATTGTCAGATTCCCTAAGTGAAACTTTCATATCTTGATTTCTTGAATCACACGTGACTTCTTGTTCTTGTTCTTGTTGTTGTTGTTGTTGTTGTTGTTGTTGCTGCTGTTGCTGTTGCTGCCTGGATTTGGATAAATTCAGGTTTGGTCTCATTGGAGTCTGGCTCGTCGGGAACCTGAGAGAGATTTGAAAAATGAGACCTGCGTGTTGGCGAAGCAAATTGGAGGGTATCAAGGACTACAAATTTAGCGACCCATATCAAGTATTGAAAGCTATGCAGTTTTTGTTTTGGGGTCAATCATCACTCATTTTGAGCCACAAGCCATAGTGAGTTCACAGGGCAGTTGGAAAGCTGCTGGACATTTTATTGTTCACATCGTGTTGCTGAAGGTTGGATTTGTAGATATGGATCCATCTTTGAAGATTGTTGCTTTCCAAGAAAACCCAGATTTCGCAAGTTGTCTTTTCGTTGATTTCTATGGTATCCCCTTTGTTGGTTCACAAAAAATAACGCTGCTTCCGGCGTTGAAGGCTGAGATCTTGTTGTCTTGGGAGATTTTGGGCCCGGCACGTGAGCGCACAGTGATCTGGACGGGAGGGATGGATTTTATTGGATGGAAACGTGGTCGCCCGGAAAAACCATTTACTAAGTGGGGTAGTTATACCTCCACTCAAAGGGGCGAAATGAACCCTAGTTACCCATTTCTAATGCGATTTATTGGGGTCCTAACTTATAGTAACCCCATGTATAACTCCTAGGGGCTCTACACAGTAGTGTTTTATGGCAAGGATCCTTGAAAGTGTGGTATGCTTATGACTCATGCCCGAAAATTCTCTCAGAATGCCGCTCTGGTGAAAATGAAACGATTTTGAATGTTCAAGAAAGATGATATTCGACCATCAATCACTTCCTGGATTTTAATCCATTCTTCTTTGCCACAATGAAAACTCCTTCACCCCATGGCATCGGTGCAGGATTGTTTTCATGATGATTTCTGTGACGACGATGTCATCCATGACGCCCAACATGGACCTCTTTGGGTCTGGGAACCCGAACTGTCTGGTAAAAATCGTGATGGATTCATCCAGTGGTCATCAAATGCCACCCATTTTGAGAACAAATCAAACAATTATGTTCCCAATTGTAGGAGGAACCGAAATTGAGGGGTCATTTCCATGATACAAAATGCATTTTTGTCTATGGTAATGCTATTGTTTGCGTTGGTAATACCTCATAATAATGCACGAAGTGTGGATTGATAATACCTCATAATAACGCATGAAGTTTGGATTGGTGTTACCTCATAATAATTTTTGCATGAAGTCTGGGTTGTTTTTTTTGTAAATGACCCCTGCCATCCATCCATCATTTTGGCTGACGGCAAGCACGACCTTCTAAGGCACCTTGGAGGTGCTTTGGGTGGATTTTTGCTGCCTGGTTCCTCAGGGATTTTCTTGTTGAAGCCACAAATTTTCGAAGGAAGCATACCTGAAAGCATACGGTATTTTTTTTGTGAATCTTGGGTGATTCCTTGGATTCACAAATCTTTCCTGTCAAACCTTGGAAGGGAAGTTGTGTAGGCAGTGCCATGCATTCTGAAGGGTCATTTTTCAGTGTCACTCAGGGCCCTGGTGATCAGCGATATGAAAGAGGACGATCGACCAGAATGGTATCATCAGGCTTGTACCTCATGCAGAGTCATGCAGCGATAGAAGTGAGTCATCAGAGAAGGCAATCTTGGTAGCTGAGCCTGACCCAGTGCGTTTGACTATTTTCAACTTTGATTTTGTCTCTTCCTTTTGGTCAAAATAGCTGATGTAATTATGATCTATCATCATCTGTAGAAGCCATGCATCTGGATTTTTTCATATTCACTGTATTTGCGTGAATGTTTCAGACGTACTGTAACTCTGTTTTTTGGTCATTGCTTTAGATCAGACTTGGCTAATTGATTTGTGATTGATTTTGCCTTTGGAAGAACCTGCAGCTGAATGACTTGCAGATTATGGCTGTGTAGAGATAGTTGACCTGACTTCGTTGTGCCCGGTATTTCATGGCAAAAGAATCCAATGAACCAGCTTCATCTACAGAGACCCCAAGTGGAGAAAAATCCTCTTGGCGAAACTGGTTGCAAGGAGTACGGATGCGAATCACTGATTGCCTCATAGGAACGGACACACTTGGAGCAACACGTTATCGCATTGGTTTTGGCACCAATCATGCTGTGAAACTGCAGTTTGAGCTAGAGTTTGGTTGAAAGGCGGTCGGGACCATGCTAACTTTGGCAGGAGTGAGTGGCTGTATGGGCAAGCCGAGGTCGCTCAGGTTATCATTACCGCTACCGTTCGCCTCCAGATTTGCCACCAATATACTCGAGGCCAACCCGCAACCGACGCAAGGCAAGACTGAATCCGGCTGCAGAAAGTCAAGAGCCTCTGCAAGACAAGCGTAGATATCCTCTTCTACAAGGTGCATTCTTGGGCATTGGTGACTGGTTGGCACATCCTCATGGCTCCTCTTGTTGTGTGGCACATAGCATCGGATAACAATGATGACTGCGTTGAAACTCAGATTCCTTCGACAATGCCTTCCAAGGCTTCACTTACTGTAAGACCCAAAGATGTGGAGAAGCGGTTGCAGCAACTGCCAGAGGGTAATATCAGGATCGGAAAAGTTCAGCCTGGAGGTGTTACGTCGAATGTTGATGTACAATCCAAAAGCAAAGGGAAGTTGGTTGGCTTCTATCTCAGTCACCTTCCCACCTCAAGACACCAGATTGCTTTCACCATGAAGATCACGGATGTATCGAATGAAGAACATCCCGAATTGCTAAAGGAAGAGGAACTTCCTGGGGATTGGGGAGAAACTTCGACTGGGTGGGTTTGGAATTGCTGCGGATGGCAAAGGCTGCTGTATTGGACTTAATCTACTTTTTTCCGGAGTTTCTTCGCGCACACGTTGTAGCATCTCTCTAGAATCATTTCATTTTCTGTTTCACTTGCCAGCCTCAAAAACCAGAAATTGCCAGCAAACTGGCAATGTCTGGTTTTTGAGGCTGGCAAGTGAAACGGAAAATGAAGTGATTCTAGATTAAAGATGGGGATTTTACCACCGAAAACGTGGCCAACTCTGAGTCCGAGAGGTGTGAATGTCTTGCAACTGAATCCTCGATGAATGGAGAAACATCCGAGGATTTTCATGGCTTGGACCTTGGAAAGCAGGGTTTCCACATCTCTTCCTCAGCCTAGTATGCGTGAGCAAGGCTGCATCAGTTCTAGAGTTCATCCATCAAAGACCCTAACAGCTGGAATTAATCTAGTAGATTGAACAGCTGTGATGCACAACAATGCGCCAGGTCAAAAAGATATTGCGCTGTGTCCGCTGTGTAAACTCATGCGGCAACGTTGTCGCTTGTAGTTATGGCAGATCCTGCATCATAATATATACCATCATTATACATACTTGCTGCTGACAGCGATATCAGCTTGGATGCTGTGAACATCAGGTCATTTGATTTTCACCTTAAATCTTAGCAATCCTCTGCCAACTTACCTAATGTGAACTATCCTCCTTCACCTGGTGCCAGGTTCGTGCTGCTGCAGCGTTGGGCTTGCTGATGTGTTTGTCGGGTGGTTTGATCAAAGCCTTTGAGATCAATCCAAAAGATCCCATTCCCGATTGTCCGCTCAACTCAGTGTGACTTTTTTTGAAAAAAGAACTGATGGATGGAGATGTTGGGTGACTTTTTTTTTTAATGACAACAAAGATGGGGGGGGAGTGAAGAATGGAAGTATGACAGTGAGATTTTACAGAAAGGTCTTGAGGATGGAGGTATGGTGGTTTTTAAGAGTTTCATCGAAATTTGCTGGTGAAACTATTTCTGAAACCCTTCCTACCACCCTTCGACTGGTGAGTGAGGTCAAATTTTCAAATCGTTGAGTCAAGTGATAGATGCAGCCGCCAAGACTGTGGGGCACGTAGCAGCTCAGTGATGATCGAGATGTTCTGCATGCTGGGATTGAAACAAGATGAAACAAGCAACAATTTGAAAATCATCAGAAGTTTATTTCCTCAGGATCATTTCTCTGATTCTTGTTGGATTTGGAGTTGTGTTTTCTCATCTTTGAGAGAAAACATCATGGAATTTTCATTAGAAAAGTCAGCTTCCTGTGGCAGACACTCGAATCGTCGTATTGATAATGGCTCGGCTGTACCCAGTGGCAGCGAAACGCTGTGCCGGCGGCCGCCGGCGTTGACAGCCGTTCCTTCCAGGGTTGGGAGCTGCTGGCAGAGGATGATGGCCCACTGGATGGTTCATGGTACATGTTGACGGAAAAAAAAGACACCTGAAGGACTTACAGTAGTAATACTAGCGATTTGTGTCAATTTTTACCGTTTATCCTCAGTTGTGGGGTTTTCAACCAAATCACTAGAACTACCCAGTTGTAGGGCTTGAAAAAACCTCATGCCGGCGATACCCTGGAGTGGCAATAGCACAAAGGGTTGTGCGCAGTTTCAGGCATGCGGCCCAGCCGTTCGCCGCAAAGAACCTAGTGTGATAAGGAAGAGAAGGTCAACAACTTTGCAACCATTTGGTGAGAGTGAAATTTGATTTGACTATAAAATTGCATGAAACAAGCTGACGTTTCAAAGTTTTGGATAAAAAACGTTGGGGGAAAGTCTTCCCTTGGGGAAGACTTTAATTGAAATGTATCCAAGTTGAAGAAATCGATAGACATTTTCTGCTCCGAAAAAACCAATCGGCTGAAAAATAGATCATCATTTTCAGCTTCCATGTTCCATGCGTCAAAATTTCGCAAGTAGATCTTTGACATCAAAATCATCCTTCAGGTTATCTCTCGATCTGGATGAACTTTGAGATTGGAGTCGGCTGCATTCCATTGGGCTGGTTCCAGGATCATCCTTTTTAGCGCGCATGGTGAACCCTGCTATCCCAGGGCCCGTCAGGGGCAACAATATCGCCACCTGAAATAGTGAAGCTCTGATGTTATTGGGAAGAAAACACTGATTTTGGTCGAGCTGAAGGAGTGATGATGGACTCCGTGAGATCGCTTGTTGTCATTTTTTCGCCTTTGGTTTTGTGCCATCACTGTTTTGTCGTTTTGTCATTTTTCTCATCAATCTTTAGAGAATTTTCTGGTGTCATCTTCTTGCTTCTTCCAGCGTTTCGGAGCAAAATTTTTGTGCAAAATGTGCACTTCCCTCCCTGAAGCGCTTTTTTCTGATTGGACGGTGTTGGGTATATTTTTGATGTGCCAATGCCCGACTGGCTCAACTGCGATGCTGCGTCTGTGCATCTCAGCACGGGGTCCGGGGTACCTGGAAAGTACAAGTATGGGAACTGATGTGGTGGCCATGTGAGCAATGAAACAAACCCTGGTTGTTTAGGGTATATCTGGGATTATACTACCCAGTTATGCGGGGATTATGGCAAACCATTATAAGGATCACTATTAAACAACCAGTGTAATGGAAAGTAAGTTTTTTTTTTGTTTTGTCGTGGCTCATTTGACCGTGTTTATTGGGGTGTTTCCAGGTGTGTGTCAGCTTTTCCTTGCCCCTTTAGTCCTGCATGGCTGGTCTTACTTGGAAAGATGATTTGTCTACTTGGAAACATCAGAAATTGTTGGAGCTGCCCCCCAAAAATTGATACCCTGACTTTGAAGCATGCAAAAGCTGTTAAGGGTATTCAAACCTGCTCGAATTTCATGAAGCTATGCAGAAAGAATACATAGTTCCTTACCCTCCAGGAAAGTAAACTAGTTAGTTGACTGGAAATCAATCGAAATCCATGGAAATCACACCTTTTCTAAAAAAAAAGAACATACTTTACATCTGCCAATGGTGCATTTTTCAGCCGTTCCTGTTTTCGCTTACCAGACATTATCACCAGAACCGCAGCCCGAGGTTTGATATTTCACTAGCCCCGACTCGGTGGGGGGCCCTTGGCGGTGCTGCTTTGGGCAGGAAGATTTTTGGTGGACTTGCCGTGTTTAGGAGCATGTCAATTGAGTTGTAGAGGTTATTTGATAACTTGGTAGAATTGCATCGCTGCCAAAAGGGCTACTAGAAAAATACCTCTCATTCGTTTCAGAGTTTTTTCTTTTGCTTTGTTATTTTCTTCAGCTCTTATCAACCGCTTCCATCCCAAAAAAAATCCCAAGGCCAAAATTTGTTTGCCAAAAAAACATCAACCTCCCCAACCCAAACGACCCTTCAACCTCAACTACCACGAAACCCATCCACCGACCGGGAACGGTTGAGGGGTGCAGAGTTCCGCCTCCTCGCACAGCGGAAATTTTGCATCTTGAGCATCGAGGAGTCTGGTAAGATGGCTGTGCTGTGTTTGCCCGGGGAAAAAAATGGGAGGGAACAATGGAACAACAACACCTAAAAGTGAAGCTAAAATGGTTTAATTACTAAAGATGTACGAAAAATGCTGATTTACTTTAAAAAAGTTTTTTCTGAAGTGAGGTGTGAGTTGGTGGGAAGTTTTTGGAACATAGATCTAACTGAAGCCCTTTAAAGGAAGCAAAGATGGCAAAGATGGGGTTCAGTGCCGATGAATCCGCGCAGGACCCATGAAGAAGGCCGAGGACGGGTGAAATTCGACAAGCTGGGATGGTTTGTGAAAGAAAAGCAACACGAATTCCCCTCCAATGCAGCGGCTGAATCCACATGAGATGTAAATAACACCTGCGCAAAGCGGTTGATTAAGAACTCTTTACCCATCTTCAACATCGAAACTGTGATTTTTCAGAAATGACAAAAAGCCTACGTAGTGACCGTGTATCCAAGATCGACGTATCAATACGTGTTTCTTTTTGTGGCCTCTCAGGAGGGACCGCGGCAAGCGAAAGGCCGCGAAGGAAGTAAGGCTGGAAGATCTATATGGTTTCCAGGAGATGATGGACGTGTAAAAACCAGACATCCTCATGTGAAACATCCCTAGAGCTTAGATACTGTTGATGGTTCAGAAATCCAAACAACCACCGGGAATGGTGCTAAAATTCTGTAAATAATGGGATAAACTACCAAAATCAGCTCGTTAGTCGGATTTCTTTCATCAAACGTATGTTTTTTCAAAGATGTTAGGAAACCCTGGAATTTTGTGTGGATCCTTTTTTTGTACACCAATGATGGACATTTCGGACATCTGCAAAGACTAGCATGTCCTTCATGGATCTTCACGATGAAATTCACATATCTAGAAGGATATTGTTTTGACACATCGTATATTTACATAGTAAGAAACATGATATAGAATCTTATGTTTGATTTATGCACATAGATACATCATTTAGGAATCAACAAACCTCCACTTTATACCCATCCAATGGCATCTCCTGGCATCGGTTGCAAGGGCAGTAGCTCCAATCAAAACCGGCCAACGAGTGCACGTGGGGGAAATGCCCAGCTTTTCAGGGATGGGGAGCGCAATGGGGTGGCGTACGATTCATGGGATGATTTGGTTCAGAGACTTTGGAGCTACTTTTCATCCCATTACTAGAATTGGGTTCCCAAATGTTTCTAGTAACATGGGATGATTAGACATGACTTGCTTGATTTTGGATGAATGAAAAATAGAGTCACCTGGGATGTTTGGACATTTTTTCTGACAGTTCCAACTACAATTCCATGAAATGTGCAACTGAAGTGCCTGGAAAATGCAATTTACCTTTCTCCCAGTAGATCTGTTGATTTTCAACGATTTATTTTGTCTCACTCTTGTGTGGTGCAACATGTCTCCCAGTTTTGCAGCCGCAGCATCCTACGAGAAAAGTGCCTTTCTTGATGCCGTTCTGATCGTTTTCAGATGCAATTTGAACATCTTGTTACTGTAGTTGTTTTGAAAGTTATCATGGGAATCCTACTGCTACAATCTCAACATCATGAACTGATGTTTTCGGCAAGTATTCAAAAATCTATTTCATACCCACTGATTGGTTAAACCTTCATATTGAAGGATATGTTTTTCAACCATATGTTTATATTGTTCCTGAGGAAACTGGGAAGGATTTTCAATAGCTGATATCACATGCTGCGTTCACCCGTTGGATGGTTCAGGTGTGAGTGCCAGTACAGAGACGCAAGGGCTCCTCAGAGATGATATTAATGATACAATCCAACCACGGATCCTCGTTAAGGTGGGCAGATTTCCAAAGATACATTACATTTTTTGATTTGTCAAGTACCAAATAGGTAAAGATAGACGTTTTGGTTTGTTTTTATTTGGCAGTATATTCTTGCACATATTTTCAGTTTGAGATGCAAGTGATATGAAAGATTCTCTCGAGGCAGTTTCGGAAGGTAGCAAATACTTATGGGAGCCCAAAAGAGCTAAGGCGACCATCAAAGATCGTGACAATCAAAATTGAAGGACTTTCTTTTCATGCAGTACTACTGTAATATAACCAAAAAGAAGCAAAAAGATGTATATTCCTATAACTAGTGGTTGGGTTTTTTCAGAGCAATATTTCTAATCATTAAAATCTCCAAAAGAAGTTGTATTGGTAGCTTACCCTTCCATTTCTTTTGGACACATTTGGATGGTGACTTGGATGTGACTTGGATCCATTCCATTCAGCCGAGGTTGGCCCCCACTCAATCACCCGCACGAGGCGCGAGAGGGTGTAATTGGGGAGCGTTTGTTTGAGCCCCAGAAATCTTGCAAATCACAGATGGCGTGATTTTTTCAAAATGAAGGGGGTTCAGGTTTGTATCATGCCTTTGGATACTGTGGTGATGTCCGAGTACTGCTAGGAATAATGATGAACATGATAATCACAAAAATAACGATCATATTGCGAATAATACCAATGATGATGATCATGACAATGATTGTAATAGTACTGCAATCATAGCAATAATAATCATGGCAATATATACTACTGATAATCTAAGGAGGATGATTATGATACTTACGATACAATAAAAACAAGCAGCATAATGATCATAAGAATAATGGTAGACATGAATCATTGTGATGATAATGATACTGATAATGATACGGATAATGATAATGATAACGATAGTTCCGATAGTACTGGTAACAATGATTCTGAGGATAGTAGTCATAACGACACTGAAAATCAAAATGATAATAACAAATGATGAACAATTAGGATCATGATGACAACAAAACGAAAAAAAGCGGACATCATGTTGATAACAATGAGAATATACTGATACTAATACTATTCCCAAGTGTAGGTAGGTGGATGATTCGGCTATTTCAGGAGCAGGATCCAGTGGTGATCGATTCCTGCCACGCGATGCACGTGAGGTGCGGTTTGATTTTTGAAATGCTGCATTTGAGAGTCGATTTAGGTGAATTATTGTAGTTTACCGTAGGTACTTTGCTGGGAACGATCACATGGACAGAGACCTCAAAAAAGGCACCCATTGACAAAGGATGATTTTTTCCGGCCTTCCCGTTTGGTGGGAGATGTGATGTTAGTTCCCTGGAGGGTAGTTGGAGGTCAAACCCTTGTGAATTCCAAAGAGAATTCCGGATTCCTCTCTGTGGGTTCCAGGCAAGACTGAAATGATAGACCAAGGTACAAAGAAACCCCGAACTGCGAATCATGTTCTTCAAAAAGCTAATCCCAAGCTGGAGCAAGATGGAAACTACATGCAGCTGAGAAAGTTATGCTTCCATTCATCTCAGGGTTGCCAACAATCCATCCGTTTGACCCAATTCCAGATGGCCTCAGCACGGCGAAGGGACAGCACGGTTCGGGGCCCGGGGGGTAAAATCGGATTCTGGAAATGCTATGACGATGTCATTCGACCGTATACCCCATTTGGGAATTCTTCACATCATGTTTTTTTTGTAGACTAAGTGCTTTGGAAGATGTTGCTGGCAAACAAAGGAATTGTCCCAACGTGATTTCAATGCCCCTTTGTTGATAGGTTGTGAAAAGGTGTTTCTTTATCCGTCAAGATGTAGTGTGTTTTCTTAGGGAAGGATTGTTCACAAGCTCGTGCTGACGTCATCCAGATACTTCTCCAAAACAACCCTGAGCAGTTTTGTGTGAAGAGACTCAATGCATGATTTGTGGCCTTGGAAAAAGTCTGCCACTAGTTTGAGCTCTACTTTGAAACACAGTCAATCGTTAAATACACACAAATGGACTGCGCCGCCCCAGAAAATTTCAAGCTTTTTTGATAGCATCACGTATTCCCCCGAAATTTTTGGATAGAAACCCTACTATGATCACAAGTCCACCAAGGAGAAACCAATTGAAACATCTCCATGACTTGCAGGCTACGGCCAGCACCTCCAGCACGACTCCTTCTGCAACGGCCGCTGCCACGACTGCCACGGCCAGCGCACGGAGACGCAGCCCGGAAGAACGGAAGGCCGCGGCTTTGAAAGAGGGTGGAATGAGGGTTGGGATGGCTTGGGGAACAGATGAGCAATGGAAAAACCCTAGTTGTTTAGGGTATGTAGGACATTACAATCTGTGGTAATTACACAATTTTACGAAAACCTCTTTATCAACGCCCCTTTGGGAGTTTTTTTTTAAAGGTCATTTTGAAGACCAAATGGTTGCAATTTTGGGCTCGACAAAGATCACCCAAATCTTAAAAAAAGCCACAGCCCCTTGACTTCCACCTCAAAAAAGCAGCAATATTGCAATCATCTACATGCAAAGAGAAAATCTGCTTAAAATAAATGGTCGATTTTTTTATGACTTGATCTTGCCCCAATGTTTTATGTAAAGGACTACGGGTGGGGATGCGCCTTGAGATGCGCGGTATCTTTGATGCGTAGGATGTTTTGGAATCCCTCGCCAGGTGTCCTCAACACCAGCTGTGCCGCAATCTCCTCCGAGAAAGAAGCAGGAGTTGGTGCTCAGGGAATGTATCCTGAAGGTGATCCCAGAAGTTGGTCGAAGTGATTTTTGCATGGCATCGGTGGACTGTAAGAAGGTGGAAGTCAATCATTTTATCATAGGTATAGTCAACTTGCAATGTTATACGCAAATTCCATGACTTTTTTGGTTAGAAAGGTTGGGATGTATTCTCAGGTGATGGATCAAGAGGATTGAAATTGCTTCAGATTTTAGTGCATTTTGTTCCGTCGTGACAAACCCCGTGACCCGTTGGCCGTTGGTTTGGCAAGGGAAATGCCATCATTTCAGGGAAATTCAGGTTAGTAAATTAGGATGATAGTTATTCTTTTGTTATTCTTGTCTATTAATGTCAATTACCATTTTCTCAAAATTTTCGTCTTCTTCTCGTTTTGCGTCTTCGTATTATTCACCTGCATTTTTTGCCCTTTTTCCCAGATTCGACAGGTAAGCAGAGGAAAATACACAGTTCAATTGTGAAATGTCTTCGTCTTGAAGACCATTTTCCACTGAAGCAGGATGATTAGCATGATTAGCGATAGCGGTTGGTGGATTCATGCAGAGCACTATTAGCCACAGTTTTTCTTTGGGATTCGGTAAGTTTCTATGGGCCTTTGAAAAAGGAATCCCCCCCAAAAACCAATCAGCACAAAGGGGATCCCAGCTTTGAAGATTTGAAGATTCTAAGATTCGGCAACTCTTTGAATCAATCCTTTGGAAGAAAAAAACGCCTTGTTTTTTTTTGGGGGGGTTGTTGGTTTGTTGGTTTGTTGGTTTGGGGGGGGTTGTTTTTCGAGCTGGACATTTTGGTCAACATGATGACTTGGGTTTCCACAGGAAGAGAAGGACGCAGGCAGCCCAGCCACAGTGCCACCACAGGCAGGGATTTGGGAAACTGATAGGGCATAGGCCAAGCATCCCTCCGAAAAAAATGGCCTTTTTGATCCATTTTTTTTGGTGTGGTGGTTGGTGAAGGTTGCTTGGTGTGGTTGTTAATTTTTGGTTGGTTAGTTGGTTGGTTGCGTCTTTTCTTTTGGTTTCGAGACAATTTTTCTGGTAGACTTCACCAGACAAATCTAGTCCCTGAAAAAATGTCAGCTATATTGATGTTTATATAATTCATCTTACTATTTTCCAACGTGGTTCTTACATTATCCCAGGTGGTGAGACCTAGATTTGACCCATCACCTCAACGCCGTCCTCAGGGTCTTTTTGGACCACCACCTGGACTGGAAAGGCAACGGCATTCAACAACAGTAGTGGAGACGTGATTCGTTCGGGAAGTTTCGTTCGTTGGTTGGGTTGGTTGGTTGGGTGGAACTTATATAGAGTTTGTTGTCTCAAGCTATGATATACTCTGAACTCTGAACCTTTTCAGTCCTAAAGATCTTTTGGTATCAAAGGATTAACCCCCTAAAAAAAGATCTTTGGAGGTGCTTTGTGCAGGTAGAAGGCTTGAAGCTATTGGAACAACTACGGTGAGTGAGTCTTGCACATGGCCATTGATTTTCATAAACATCTTGTTTTGTCTCAATAGAGGCTCATACATCAGAAATAATCTCAAGGAAGACATATCATTCAAACATCTCCTATTTCCTTCCTTGGAGATTTGGAACCCCCACGATATCCAAAATCCAAAAATTCCAGAATCTTTGGAGAGAAACCTGCAGCTGCTGCAGGGGTCCTGGAGACTTCTTAATGCCACCACCTGGCTTTGGTCCACCGGGATTAGATCCCATGTTAGGCAGCTGGTGGTTTCATGGTACGGATAGGGGGGGTGGTGGTGGAAGCAGGTTCGAAGTAGTGGTGGTGAGTTTTGGTTGATATGCATTCAGTTGTGGTACCTGGTAGTGAGTGTTTGCAATTTTTGGTTGCGTAGATCAGTGGTGATCGGATATGCTGTCATTCGTGCTGCCATGCATCTTCAACTGCTATTCTGTTGGTCTGCCTCCCATTTCTTCAGACTGATTGGGGACATTTCGCATGGAACTGAAAGTGGAGAAGACATATTCTTCGTGCATGCTTTCCTTTTGTAGGGGTATATCCACCTTCCACATGAGCATCAAAAACCCTTCTGCCAGGGATGTGGAGGCGATAACTGACGGTTTCACTTAAATAATTCGGACGCTTCATCTGTTCTCAGGAGATGCACCATTGGAGATTCTGGAAATCGGTACATATCGGCAATTGAGCAGTAAAAACAAATCCTGGTTGTTTGGATCATGATGTAAGAGATTTTACAACCCTGTGAAGTGTTAATTATGACAATCCATCGAAGTGAAACACCTACTAACCAACCAACAAAAGGGATTAGACACGATCTGGAAATCTTATATGATTGGCTGGACAATCCATTGTTTGGATCGATGCATTTCCTATTGATGAAAGATATGTTGGATTCCCTGAAGGGGTGCAGCAGTTACCCCCCCTTGTGTTTTGAGCCACGTCATTTGCCAAGTTTTTTGATTCATCAAGCGGCCATTTCTTTTTTCCTTGTATTTTTGTTAGGCCTTGATTTCTTTGCCATGCGGAAAGACTTCATGGAGGTTTGGAAACGCTGTGATTTGATGTTTCTTAAAGCATGGCATGGCATGTCCAGTGATTCTTGGAGCAGCAAGAAGTCAGATGTACTTGGTGCAGCTATCAAGAGTCAGCAATGTTAATTCAATGAAACATGGCCAAATAATGGATTTGACCCACCAGGCCTACTTTGGTGGATTCGAAACAGACACTACGAGTTTCGATGAGGAGGCAAGCAATGCTCCAGAGTCGTATCAGTCTGGGAAAGGTGTATGACTCACATGATTTTTCCAAGGATGAGCTGATGACCTTCGAATCTGACTTACATTTCATGACGGTTTATTAAGTAACCTTTCTAGGGATCCCAAAGTTCACCTGACCCACAAGCCAGTTCTATTGACTTGACATCCTGGAAAAGGGAAAAAACACATCTCCTTAAAAATGGAGCGGTCCAATGTCAACTATACATATTACAGACTGAAAAGTACATAATTATATATAATACACAATAACTACTGTATCTATAGCTACGTATCTATTGAATGAATCCATCTATAAGTACATACATATATACTCTC